>JACGAQ010001968.1:0-48460 GCA_014119065.1 Orius insidiosus
TCCATAAGATCATCTGACCTGAATTGGCTTGAATCGGACCAGTGGTTATGGTACTTCACCTGGGCCTAAGCTTCAAATCTCCCAAACCGTTCATCCTGTCGCAAACTTAATAGTGATGTTACGCGGATGGCTAAGATAGTTTAGACTTGACTTGGATCAGCTGGATGCAATGAACTTCATATTTTATTGTTTATATTGAAAGTAAATAATAAAAAAATTACCTAAAACCATGAAATATCGAGAACAATAGCCGGACCCACTTTTAATTGACCCCTCGGACCCGGTTAGTACAGATTAAAGTTAATCTTCTTATGACCGGACCCAGCTCGGATAAGGCCCTGAAGACCTCGATGAGCTTAGTGAAGCTTCACTTCATTGACCGTATCAAAAAAATCCTGGAGGGAAGATGAGTTAACCATTTTAGGTGTTATTACGTCTATTGACGTCACTCCCCACTTCATTTTTGACCAAATCAACGTGAGTCCTCAACATTCCACGTAGGTTACCACTTGTCTTTCAATTAATAAAATCCAAATAATGCGAATTAATACAGTTTTAAAGATAAAGTGAACGTGTTAGTCATTTCAAAAAACGTTAAAATTTTTGAGAGGTAAAAAAACTCACAAAAATGGCTTTTACTTTATGGAGTTTATTGGAAACGACGGTTTTACTCTTAAACGCAGTCTGCGTTCTCCACGAAGAACGGTTTCTTGCTAAAAGTGAGAATTCTTTTAAATTAAAAAAAAAAAAAAATTAAAAAACTTATTTTTATGACTTCTGCGCTATACTAGTTCTGAACTAATGATGAAGTTTTCAGTCTATTTTTAAACAAAATAAGGTTATTTTGAAATAAACGGAATTTATTGTAAAGATAAAAATATTTTTATCATTATTAATGATTTTTTTTTATTTTTTAGTGGGCTGGACTTCTGCGAATAACGTTCAAGGTTTTGGCGAAGCACCTACGATCAAATCGCAGATTTTGAATTTGATGTTTTCCATCAGAACTGTTATGAGAAGTAATGGATGATTTTATTTTTATTTTTTAATGCATTTTTCATACTTATAGCTTGGAAGTTATAGAGTGTTTAGGATCATTAGAATTGTTTAAAAAAATTTCCGGGCATTGTTTTCTACCGGTACTTTTAAATTAATGTTAATTTACCTCTTTTTAACTTTTTCCACATATTTCGCTTTTTTCCTCCATTTTTGGAGGTTCCATTTCCGTCTTTTGGCTTTTATTTTCCCCTCTAAACGTTTCGTAACGTTTTTAAAATTAGCACTTTCTGCGGCCACTTCATCACCTTTAATAACCTCTGTTGTGTCACTTTTGTTTATTTATTGTATTGTTTATTTATTTATTTTACCAGATATCTTTTTGATAAGATTTATTCCAACCGATCAACTGGTTGACATTTTAATGGTTTCGTCAAGTGTTGGTTTTTTTAAATCGTGGAAATTTTATCTTCCAAGTTTTAAGTTTTTGACCCATTTTGTAGGAAATCCTCGTACTCTTAAGAGTTTTAATTCCTCAATGAGAGGTCATAATACCCTCCATGTATTCAGAATCTTCCTTTCGTAGTTATCTTGAAAATGATTGCAAAAAAAAAGTGCGAAATATCGCAAAACTGGCAGAGATCTGTCTGTTTGATATTTTAAAAACTGCTCTGCCGCGCAGTCCGATTCGTCCGATTTTCATCGAATCGCCAAATACTCTTCATCTATATTTTAAGATGTTTGGGAAAATTTTTTTTTTCCCAGCGATTTTTCAAAATTTCAAACATAGGTACTTATCTTTTTCCTGAATTTTAAAAATTGCTTTTGAGAATTTGTCGCAGTAGTTCTAACATCGGCTATCTCAATTTTTATCAATTTTGAGTTTGGCATTGTTTCTGATGGTAAATTTTGTGGAGAATCGAATTCCGTTGGTAGTACAACCCTATTACCAACAGAAAATAGTTCACGATTTAGCGGTGATGCATTATTCCAATGAGAAATTAATCTGTATTTTTGCTCTCTTGAAAACCTTGGAAAAATGAGTAGCCGGCGTTAGAACTAATGCGACGAATTACTACTTTTTAACTATTTAGAAGATTGTGCGAAAACTTGGTTAAAATCTGGTGAAAATTGTGGCCAAATTTTAACCGAAAAGTGGGAAAAGAAAAAAAAATTTTCTCAAAATTTACTTGGGAGAAATTTTGCATGTCCTTGCCTGTTGTGTGTGGTCTGGCTTGGCGTTGAATTTTTTTTTCTCCTACCAAAAATGTTGATATTGGGGACCAAAAATTTTTAAATTTACCTACTTTGAGGAAGTTCCTTTTGGGCCATTACTTAAGCTTATAAGAGTTTTTCATTCTTAAAATATAGAAAAATCTATTTTTTGAATTTGTTATCCCGATCAAAACGACCAATACTCTAAGTTCTAATTTTTTTATTTTTGTTTCAGTACCTTTGATTTTCTTCAACATCTTCGTAATTTCTTTTAAACTATTATTTGGTTAAAAACAAATTTGATAATTTAATTATTTATTCATAACAATTAAAAATAAAATGAGCCTGTTAAAGTTTATTGACATTGGAGTTAATTTGACCGATTTGATGTACCAAGGATTATATCATGGTTCTAAAAAACACGATCCTGACTTAAAGAATGTTCTGCAAAGAAGCTGGGACGGAGGATTGGACAAAATGATCATCACCGGGACGTCGTTAGAAGATTCCAAAAAAGCGTTGGAAATGGCGAAAAGTGACGATAGGCTTTTCATAACTGTCGGGTGCCATCCGACGAATTCTGAAGAATTTGAAAAATTTGGTGCCGAGCAATATATAATGGATTGAGGAGTTGATTGGAGAGGGAGGAAGCAAAGTGGTTGCTTTGGGCGAATGTGGTTTGGACTATGATAGATTGAATTTTGCCTCAAAGGAAGCCCAGTTGAAATACTTTGAAAAGCAATTGATTCTAAACAGAAATTTGAATCTTCCTTTGTTTCTTCATTGTCGAAACGCTTTTGACGATCTTTTCGGGCTGTTGGAGAAACACAAACCGTTCCGAGGAGTCGTCCATTCATTTGACGGCACCAAAGAACAGGCAGAATCATTCATCCAATTGGGATACATCGGAATCAACGGCTGCTCTTTAAAAACCGAACAAAATATCAACGTTGTCAAAGAAATCCCCGAAGATAAAATTTTAATCGAAACCGACCCCGTGGTGCGAAGTTCGTCCACCCACGCCGGTTTCAAATACATCCAAACGAAATTCGAATCGGTCAAAAAGGAAAAATGGAAAAGCGACTTTTTAGTTAAAGGACGTAATGAGCCTGCCAATATAGTTCAAGTTTTGGAAATTATTTCAGGCGTCAAAAACCTCCCTAAAGAAGAACTCTGTGATCAAATTTATAAAAATACATTAAACTTGTTTTTCAATTCCTGATTTGCATTTAAACCGTTTTGTAAATTTTAATAAAGAAAATCAAGAGAAAAAACTACCTTTTAATTATGACTTCTTTTCTTTAAGTTTTTTCCATATCTTGAAAATTTAGGTCCTCAAGGGCAATAATAGTGAATATACAGGGTGGAAGCAGAGCAGTATACAGGGTGGAAGCGGAGCAGTATACAGGGCGGAAGCGGAGCAGTATACTGGGCGGAGCGGAGCAGTATACAAGGTGGAAGCGGAGCAGTATTCAATGTGGAAGCGGAGCAGCAGTATACAGGGCGAAGCGGAGCAGCATACAGGGCGGAAGCTGAGCAGTAAAAAGGGCAGAAGCTAAGCAGTATACAGGTCGGAAGCGGGGCAGTGTACAGGGTGCAAGCGGAGCAATGTACAGGGTGCTAGCGGAGCAGTGTACAGGGTGCAAGAGAGCATTGTACAGGGTGGAAGCGGAGCAGTGTACAGGGTACGCAGACCAGAAATTTTGGAATAGAGTGTGGAATACACAGTGGAAGCGGAGTATACAGGGGGAAGCGGAGTAGTATACAAGGGAAGCGGAGGAGTATACAGGGTAGAAGTGGAGCAGTATACAGGGAAGCTGAGCAGTATAAAGGGCGGAAGCTGAGCAGTATACAGGTCGGAAGCGGAGCATACAGTATACAGGTCGGAAGCGGGGCAGTGTACAGGTTGGAAGCGGAGCACTGTACAGGGTGGAAGCGGAGCAGTGCAGAGGTGTACGCAGACCAGAAATTTTGAAATAGAGTGCTGTACCAAATCGAAATAATGTTCTAAACAATTTATTTGCTAAATAAGTGTTTGCAACCACCATCTCTAGTTGCAGAATTTCTGTTAACATTTCTACAAGTATTATTATTTTTGTGTTTACGAAAGCACTTAACTTTCCGTCTGTAGTTACAACAATAAGTCTTGCCGAGTCAACTCCCCATTTTCCAGAACTATCAGGTAATTATCTCGTCCTAAACAACACAGGTTTTTGCATGAAGGTATCCAAAGATGTCGCCACAGTTGTTCTTATGTTGCAAAATTCTCGTCCTTACAAAATAATTTTTATAGTTTATTGGACTTTTTTTATGTGTAAAATTGTGGAAATGAGACAAGAAATTGTCTTTTTTAATGATTAAAAGATATGTTTTATGATTTCCAGAATAAAGAGAGGGAAACTAAAATTGAGTAAGGTTTACCTCAGTATTTATTTGTAGTTGACGTAGACGTCACTGCAGGACTCGACTGGTATTTTATACGAAGAAAAACATCCTATTCGCTCAGTTTGACAAACATAAAGTATCTTTTACGTCTTCCTACCTACGTATTAACCTCTCCAATCTTCTCAACGACCCTCAAATCAGTAAAGAAGCAGTAAATATAAAATTTGAAATTTATTTTTTGATTTATAGGTAAACAATTAAACGGAATTCTCAACGAAAACTGGAAGGAGGTTTTAAACGACCTGAAACCCTCAATTTCAACACTGTCGGACAAATCATTAAAATAATTTTGAATCAAATATTCGATTTAATACCATACTCACAATTTTTCCCTGAAAAATAAAATTTTATATTGTTTAAAAAAATATTTTTGAACTATTTTATGTTACTAAAATTAATAAAATATAGTAGTAAAGTAAAAATATCTTAATAAAGTGTTGGAAATTTTTTTTATAAGTCTCCTCCTAGCCAGACCACACGAAACGGGCGTAAACAGCTCAAATTTCTTCCAACACCGATATTTTATTTCAATTTTCGCCGCCATTTTTTAAGAATTTAGAGTGAAAGCTCTTAAAATTTTGAAGATTCGCAACAAAATAAAAATTAACAAAGAATTTCACCAATAGTCTAGAAGACCCCCGAAAGTAGTGCATGGAGAGTAATCCAATAATATCTCTTTGAGAAATTAAAAATAAACAAAAATCTTTTTAAAGAAGTTTTCTTAAAGTGATGGTTCCAACAATGCGTGTGTGAACTGGACTGCGGAACGGGTTTCAAGGTTATTAAGCAATAATAATTCTTTTAAAAGATTAAATAAACAAAAAAGAAAAAAAAAACAATAGATGGTGCATTTTAATGAAATTGTGAAATCTTTTCTTATCTCATTTCTTAATTTAAAGAAAAAAAAGGAAAAAAAAAAAAAAACGAGGAAAGGTCTTTGTAAGTCGGGGCGCGTTTGTCATTTTTTGACAGGTTCCGTTCTAATATTGAAAAGAGCGATTTCCTTGTTTTGATCTTATTTTTTTGGCCTTTTCTTTCCTTTTCGTTCTTTCCTTCTTCCTTTTCCATCTTTCTTTTCCTTCTTTTCATATTCTCTATAAACTGCCCTGAACGTCTTCCTCAGTGCAAACAAAATTAAAAATACACTCGGGAGATTCATTGATAAAAAAAAATTAAAAATTATTTTTAACTTCATCTTATGAGGATCTTTTAAATTCATATGAAAGAGAGAGAAAAATATTAATATCTATTTTTATTTTAATTTTTATTGCGTCTGTAATCCGCAAAAGGATGATTTTACTATCAAATAATTATGGAGAATATCCATTGTTAATTTTATCAGCTTATAAATACAAGAAAAAAGATATTTCGCAATTTATAAAGTAAAATAATGAACGTAAAAGCAGTTTTGAAAATCGAAAAGTAGATTTTTGGAGGAGTCACATTTCAAAGGTGTTCTTAAGGGTTTTTGCCTCTATAAAAAAGTCAGTTTTTGGGGAGTTTTCATTAATTTTTTGGGTAGAGAAGTGTTAATTTTTTGAGGAATTTTTATTCATTATGAATTTATTTAGTTCAATGTTCTTTTTAGTCCTGAAAACCCATTCCAGGAGGGCAATACAATAAAAAAGTCTAAATGACCCTTTTCCATAAACCGTGACATCCAGGGTGTCTTAAAATACGCTTTATAGGCCAAAACACAAAAATTTCAGTTAAAAAATTGGCTGAAGGATTGTTTATAGATAATTTAAAGAAGCAGAATTCAGTAGCAAAACGCGAAAAGGTAAACGCGAGTTTTAAGTCGAGATCTTTTAAGTCAAGGACGCTTATGTCTATATAAGATGGTCGGTTGCGCCTTCTGTCAATCAGTCGGCAGAAATGCACAGCTTGGGAGTTTGTTCGGTTGGCCTTTTGGCCTTTTTGTGTACACTCGCTGAATCGGCAAACCACCCCCAGTTTATCCCCTACGTAAGTTTATCTAAAATATCAAGACGTAAAAATTATGATTTTTTAAAAATATTTTTCCTTAAAAATTAGCCAACCCTAAAACTCTTGTAGTGGTACTTTCTGTGGGAAAAACAGCATTTTTTATTTTTTAAATTTATTCATTTTTGGAACATCACTGACCTTTCTAAAGTAAAATGTTAAAAAGGTATTTTATTTATTTACTTTTGAAGTTTTATTTCGTATTGCTAAAATACCTGTTTCTTGAAGAAAGGAATGTAGCAAATCTTCAACTTGAATGGTCGACAACCAACCTTGTTTGGCTAAATTTGACGCAACTACGTCGTAAATAGTCCTTTAATTTTTTGAATTTTAAATAAATACTTTATATTTATACGAAAGGGGAAAATTAACTTATTTAGCACAAAATTTTGAATGAACTAGATTTTATTTGTTGATAAAACAATTAAAAATTAATTAAATTAAACAATAAGACTTAAAATCTTCCTGTTTGAAAGGTGCATCTGACCAATCATCTCTTCCCGGTAAATCCAAATAGGGTTTTTTTTTTGGTTTTTTCCCTTCCGTAGAAAACAGACATGTATTTGTAAATTGCTTTCTAAACATCTAGGGCATAGGAAATTTACCATTTAGGATTTGGATATTAAAGGCGTAGGCACTAGAATATTATTTAGGCGGCATGCCTTTTTAGGCGACTTTTATGACGACTTTTTTTCCCTTTTGGGGAAAATTTTTTTTTTATTGGCTTATAAGCAAATATGTTTTTTTCGGCTAAAAAACTAAGAAAAACTTTGAAAATCCGGATAAAATGTTTTTTTTTTTTTTTTTTTTTTGCGGAATGGGGCATTTCGCCTAAAATGCCTGGTAAGATCCGGAAGATCCGGTTGAAATTGGGTTTTTTTTGGCTGAAAACTCAAGAAAACCTTCAAAATTTTGGTTAAATGGAGATTTTTCGGCGGAAAGTTCAAGAAAAACGTTTTTAAATCCGCTGCAAATGGTGTTTTTGGGTGAAGGACCAAGAAAACTTTCAAAATTGGGATAAAATGGGGGGGAAGGGGGGGTAAATTTTTTAAGGAATTGAAAATCCGGTAATTTTTTTAAGTGTACGGAAATTTTGGCGACATTTTTTTTTAAATCGGCATAAATGTCTCATTGACATTTAGTTTCAATTTACGGTTTAAAAGCACTCAAAATTCCAAATTTAGGTCATAGCCAACCAGAAAAAAACCCAAAACTCTCTAAGCTTATTAAAAACCAAGTAAATACGACTTTTCGATATAAAAATCAAACGTTTTTTAACCAAACGCAGGAAAAAGGAAGAGAAAGAAAATTTCAGCTAGAAGATAAACGGTTTCCTCTTGCTTAATATTTTCTATTCTTTATAAAAATTTAATTGATTAAGTAGGTATATTCTACGGTTGAGAAGATCTAAATTACTGGTGTGTAGTCAAAGATAATTTTAATATCCGAGGTCGCACGAAAAGCTTTTAATGAATTTCCTTGTTTGTAAATTTGAAAAAAAGGGAAAATGCTAATTTTTGAAACAAAGATTAGTTTGTTATTTTTATACGAGATGAAATTGCGTAAATTAAGAATCCTTTTCGTGTTGTCCTTTCAAGGACGGGTCTTTAACCTTTTTCTTTTTTTTTTTCTAGCTCCCTACATAAAAAGAGCTTGTTTGCGGGACGATCCGAGGCTCAACGAATGCGTCGTCGAAATCGGAGCGCCGGCCATAAAAGTCGTTGCGAAAGGTAAAATTTAGCATTCATCAATGGGCAGCGGTTTTTTTTAAATTGATTTTGTTTAATTATCATTATTCCAGTTTAGATGTAAGCGGTTGTCCTTGCAACTCTTCTGAGACAAGGATAACTCCCTCGTGGTTAAAAAACTTTCTTCTTAAAATAATCGAATAAATTTATATAAATGATTTTCGTCGTTTTAAAATGGAGAAATTTATTTTGCAGAATGCAACCGGGGTCGTGATCCTGGGGATTAGCTTCTGACGAAATTTGGGGCCAGGGATAAATTTCATTGGGGGACCAATTAATCCTTTTATCGGACCTTGCTCTCAAATAAGAAAATCAGGACTTTTTTTCTTCTTTTTAAAAAAAGACGACTTTCGCTTTTTTATCTGAAAAAAAAGTTGGTGTTAAAAAAGGAACTCCAATTTTTTTTTTCAATATCAAGGTAGAAAAGATGAAAAAGTCTTCCCCGAGCGAGGACACACTGAACGGGCGTAAAGAGCTAAAATTTCTCCCTATTATAGAAAAAAAAAATGGAGTAGAATTTTTTTTCGTTAATGGATGGTAATAAAATAAATTCTGTTTGAGAAATTTGAAAAAAATTTGTTTTTTAACTTTTATTTTTTGACTAAGTTTTTACTATCTAGATAAAATAAATTGAAGTCTTCTCCCAGCCAGTCCTAACGGAACAGGCGTGAACAGCCCTAATGTCTCCCTCCCTATCATCGAATTTTTTATTTATTTATTTAATTTTTTATTTTTAGACATGGAGGGTAATACAATTATTTTTCTTTGAAATTCTACCTTGGAAGACAAAACGTCAGTTCTCAAGTCTTTCCATTATTTTAATGCTAAAGTCCCTGATTTTTTGTCTTTGGTATTATGTATTTTTAAATATCGACGGAGAACTTCTTAATTATTTAAATGAGAAGAAATAAATCTGTGTCATTAACAAGGACAATAATTTAATTTATTTAAATTAACCCAGTTTATAAATACTGGGCTAATTAGACAGCCAATAAAAAAATTTAGTCTAAATTCACGGCGTTCTAGATATGCTAAACCGCAACGCCTGCATGTCTTGCGGTCGAGTCTACCTTGAATATCGGCAAAACAAATTTTTAACTTAAAGAAGTTATTGTGATACCCTCCACGTCGGGTTTTTGGGGAAGGGTATTCCAGAGCCCGAAGGGTCAAATCTTATGATTTTACCGATCTCAACTTTGTCTGTCGTGCCGGCCGGCCGTAGCATTTTCCGGAGAGATTTAAGAGTGAATATATTAAGAGTGTGGTAGGTGGATTTGGGTGCACATTTTAGGTTTTGAAATCCAATTTACTTTTTATAGGCTCGTTACACAGAATTTTTATCTAGGTTTCTTTCAAAACTAGAAGAAAAACCTGTCTGGAGCTAGCCCCGACTAGAACTTCCTTAATGTGAACGAATAACATAGGGGGGGAAGTATAAAGGAAGGGGAAGTACAATTTTTAAGTATTTCACTGTTTCCAAGATCCCTTTGGAGAAGGGTCTTCCAGACCCCTGGTCTCCGATCTCAACTTTGTCTGTGGTGCCGGCCGGGCCGTAGCATTTTCTGGAACTCTTCACGGCCACAGTTTTCAACCGATTTTCACCAAATTTTCACACAATCTTCCTTAGTCAGTGAACAAGAAACTAACGATGGCGATTTTTGAATTTCGAAAAAATGGCGGAGATATGTCTGTTTAATTTTTTTTTTCTCTTTTCTTTTCTACTAGGCGATCCCAAGTACAAAATACCCAAACTTGACCCCCTGGAAATCACGGAGCTCGTGTAAAACAAGGTACCGACCAAGTCGGCCTCAATCTCGTCGTTAAACAATGCCAAATGTGGGGACTTAAAGATACTACATTTTATAAAGCGGAGTAAGAATTTTAATCATTATTTTATTTTTAATTCTTTAAATTTTAGCGTAAAATTAGATGATGGTAAATGTACTTGGTTTTTTACGTTGGACAAAATGAAAATCACCGGAAAATACAACGTAAGTGGGCGAGTTCTCCTTTTGCCCATCGTCGGATCCGGAGATATCGAAATGTTGTTGGGTAATATTTATAATATTGATTTTTCTATTTAAGTAAATTCAAATTTTAGAGGATATGAAATTTCAATATAATTACGACTGGGTCACCACGAAAAAGAGCAACGGAAAAACTACGTGTAATCGACAACAGCACTTTCCCGTTCGAAGTGGGAAACATGAAAATAAAATTGGAAAATTTGTTCAACGGAGATCCCCTTTTAGGTAATTTCAATTAAAATAATTTAATTTAATTTAATTTTTAGGAGGAAACATGAACCGTTTTATCAACGAAAACTGGCGTGATATAATGAAAGACTTAACGCCCGCTTTGAGCAAATCTCTGGCCCAACTTACTAAATCATTTATACAAATATGGCGAATGTGGTACCTTTGGAAGTTATGTTTCCGAAAAAATAAAATTTAAAATTTAATACATCAAATTGTATGTGATATTAAATTTATTTTTGTGAATATTGTAGGTTATTTTAAGTTATTTAATTTTTAAATAGGTGCAAATAAACGACAGAAATAAAAGCGTTGCTCATTTTTTTTTGTTAAGGGTCCGTTATACCACTTAATAAGGCGGCGTTTTTTCTTTACAGTTTTCCTACGATTTTGTAAGAAAACTTTTTATTGTGCTGCAATCTAGGGGAAACAAACGGAACTAAACGAAGCTAAAAACTGTAATTTTATCAAGTTTTTGAATTTGCTCCCAATTTAAAAAAAATTGGATGGGGTTAGAAAAACTTCTTTTGCTTTTCGCTTTATTAAACACTTATAAATTTACATACAAATTCGTTTGATCGATTTTTTATGCATTTTTAAAAATTAACGTTTTTTAACTTCCTTAAAGAAGTTATTGTGATACCCTCCACGTCGGGTTTTTGGGGAGGGTCTTCCAGACCCCGGAGGGTCAAATCGAATTTCTTCGCCCAGTCAAGCTGCACCAAACGGGCGAACAGCCCAAATTTCTCCCTACTATGTTTAGGTCACCTTGGAGGTAATAAAATTACTTCTTTTTTAATCAAATTTATTCAAACTCTGTGGCAAAACGACTTAGAATAAATTGAAAATTTCAAAATCTTACGTAATTTTTTTTTATAAAAAAACCACGTTAAACAGTTTACGTTGTCTTGTCTTTTTTTATCAGTTCTTAAGAAAAACGTTGAGGCTGTTTCGAAAGAAATGAATTAGGGTAAAGGAGACGAGCTAAAACGTATGACGTAAGGTAAGGAATAGTAAGGAAAGGAAGAATGAAAAGGTAAAAAAAGAGGGAGGACTCTTCTGGAACTTTCACTCTTCGAAAAAAGACGCTTTCCGAGGATCTTCTCGGCCATCCCTACTCGGCGTCGCTACCTCAATAAACTTGAACTTGAGCGGGCGTTAATTCCGCATGGCATAATTTTAACTGGGGATTATAATTGGTTGGCAGAAGTTCTGCCATAAAAATTTTTTTTTTGGCTGGTCAAAGAGAACAGGGTAGTACGGCCTAACCTTGGTACTGAGTGGAACCCGGGGCGGCTCTTCCTGGTCCGCCGGGTGGGGTTCTGGGGAGCCTGCCCTGCCTGTGATGTAAGGGGAGGCTCTCCTCCTCGACGAACCCCTCACAGTTCTTCGAGGACATGCCAGCCAAACTCTCGACTTTCTTACTGGGAGCTGTGGCCCTCTTCGCCATACCGACTTCCCAGCTTAAGCTCCGTAAGTACCGCCTTAAATATTTAAAAATTTAATTTATTTATAATCTAACCAATTGCGAGCAGATACAATTTTAGCCTGCAAATCACAAAATTTATCAAAAAAATTTGTCTGAGTGAATATATAGTCTTTTTGGAGTTAAGGGCCTTTGAAATTTTGCACTACTCGGCCCAAAATATGAAAATAATTTTAAAAAAATTTCGTTCTTCCCAGATTTTGAACCCTGGTCCTCTTTGTTGTTAGTCCAACAACCTCTGAGTCATCTGAGTCTGAAAATCGACATTAGCATTGACTTAGACCTTTCTTTCTGCAATCAAAAGCTCATTAGAAAGGCCCAGAATAACTTCCTTAAAATCTAACGTTTTAAACTTTTTTTGAATCCCAAAATATGATTCAGAATGTTATAAAACTTCCTGTTGTTTATTATATAAACACTATGCTCGGGCTTATGAAAGTTGAAATGTGAGTTAAAAAGGAGTTTAAAAAAAATCTTGTGTAATCCAGTTCTTTCAGATATTAAAGAAAATGACAAAAAAAAAGGTTTTTTTTATAAAAGGTTGGGTTTATAAGTGTGATATTAATAAGGCTGCTTTTTCTTATGCAATGTTGAGCACGAGCAGTGCGAAAGTTCGAAAAGTTACAAAACTCGCAAGTTATCAAGTTAGGAATGCGTCCATTACGTAAACGATGACCTGAGAACCTTGATTTTTCGATTAAATGGACATTTTTTTTTTTAGCTTCCTACATAAAAACGTGCCGTCAAAATGACCCCAAGCTGAATGAGTGCGTCGTCAAAAATGGAAGGCTTGCGATACCCAAATTTATAAACGGTAAGGAAAGATGAATGCTATACAGAGTTGCCGTATTATGTGTACCACTAGCAAAGTTGGGAGTATTCATATTCATAAATGTGAATAAAATAAATATTATATGAATTCATAGATAAGAATTCAAAATATTTTTTTAGGAATTCATTTTAAAAAAGTATGAAAATCTAGAAGTTCATTTAAAAAAGTACAAATTTCTAGAAATTCGCTTTCAAAAAGTATGAATCTGGATATTTTTTAAAAATGTATTAATTTCGAGACTGTCATTTTTAAAGAGAATAAAATTCTAAAAAAAAAAAAAAAAAAACTTCTATTTACATAAAAATTATGAATTTTGGAAATTTATTAAAAATTGGAGCATTTCTAGAAATTCTTAAATATTTGAGACTCGGAAAATTTTAGGTTTTTATATTTTGTAAAAATTTTGTCATAAAATCAGTTAAAAATGTAAATTTTATAAAATTCAATGAAAAAATTAGAGTTTCTAGAAAATTTTTTTTACTATCATATAATTGAACCAATAATGGAGGAAGAAATGACTGTGATAACGGGTATCTCACGACGCTTAAAAAGCCTCGTCAGGTGAGCTATTCCCAATCATCATTAATTAATTATTAATTATGACCCTAAGCTGGCTGATTAATTGACAGCAAATTTGTCATGGCAAAATTAAAAAACCACAATGAGGTGGTGAGTGGCTCTATCTCTTGGAGAACGGTGGCGGCGGTGAGCTTTCGGGAGACGGTTTGTAGCTTCCCGCTGTATCCACTAAATCTCTCGGAGTTGGGGCACAGTGAAAAGATAATGATTGTAATAGAGGGAATAGCTCACCTGACGAGGCTTTTTAAGCCGAAACGCGTCGTGAGATTTATCACAGTCATTTCTTCCTCCATTATTGGTTAATTATATGATAGTAAAATCAACCCCCTTGCGGAAACACACGCAATAAAATAATTAAAATACGCAATAAAAATTAAATGCTCTAGAAATCGTAAAAAAATATGATTGTCTAGAAGTTCGTTTAAAAAAATGAATTTTTAATCAAATTAGGACACAACTGTACTTTACCCATCTTTGATTCATAATAAAGTCGTGAATTTCTGAATACATTCATAAATCTAAACCTTGAATATGAATACGCAACTTTAAAAATTTTGATGGTTTTATCGCTTAAAATTTTTAGGAGATCCAAAATACAGAGTGCCGAAATTGGAGCCGTTGGAAATCACGGAATTGAAGGTGAATCAGGGTTCAAAACGTTTGGGTCTCAACATGTCGTTGAAAGACTGCAAAGTGACCGGGCTAAAGCACGCACAGTTTATTTCTGCAAGGTATTTTCTTTTTCTTTTCATTTTCTGATGATTATCATTTTTTTCAGGACCGATCTCAAAAAGAGGCACATAGAATGGGATTTTTATCATCCGTTTATTACGATTATTGGAAAATACGAGATGAACGGGATGGTTCTGGTGCTTCCGATAAGTGGAAAAGGGACGTCGAATATTACGCTAAGTATGTAAATCTATGGGGAAATAATGGAAACTTCCTACGTAGTTATACCCCAATAAATTCTATATTTTGAACATTTTACGCCAATGGCTGCATCGATGATGCAAGGTAATTAGTCTAAGATTCAGTGAAAAAGTAGAATATTTTCCATAATTTTTCATTGTTGATAGAGGAGTAGAACGATAAACGAGAGAAATCTAAATGGGAAAAGGGGGGGTTGAAAAACCTTTAAGTTCGTAGGAAGAAAACGTAAAAAGTAGAGGCGTGAAGAGCCCTTTCTCCCTTCCATAAATTCTATGCTATATGCTATGGCGCCCAAGATTTAAGCTACGCCAAGAAGTTTATCGAATCTGTGGTAATACACAACTTCTCCTTGAGGAAGATAAAAATTGAGCCGTTTTCCTGATTTTATCTTCCTGAGGAGAAATTTTCAAAATGACGATTTTGACATTTTTCAATAAACCAGCACAGAAGACCTCCCAATATTTGATAGACAATTTGGTGAAAGTCCTTTATAATAAAAAGTGGACGATCATAAACGAAAAGATCGCTGGTCCATTTCCGATTTTGACCGGTTAGTGTGACGAACATTGGAAAAATTATGGGGAAACCAGAAAATTTTTGGTTTTCCGGGTGAAAGTTCGCTGCCTCCTCACATACCAAGCCCATACCTGGGAGACTTCAGAATCCGCAGAGGAAAATCAATTTCTGCTCTTGAGGTAGCCTATGGTGGCGGCTGCCTTAATTTTTCACCGATTTTTACCTAACTTTTAGTTAGTGAATAAGACACTAACGAGGGCGATTTTTGAATTTCAAAAATATGGCGGAGATATGTCTGTTTGAAATATTAAAAAAATTCGCTGCGGCCGATGGTCCGATTTTCACCAAATTTTCACCAATTACTCCTTATATTTTTTACGAATTTTTGGTGTACAAAAATTATCATTTTTTTTTTAAAAACATTAATTTTCCCTATTTTTTTCCCAAAAATTAAAAATTTTAATAGGGAGAAATTTCACACTTCCACCTGCTACGAGAGGGACCTCCCTTGGGAAAAAATCCCATTATTTCTACCTTACTTGGAAAAATTTTCGGGATATAAACTAAGAATATTTTTGGAAAAAAAAAAATTTAAATTTAAGAAATAAAACTTGAAAAATTTTTCGAAAACAAAAAAAAAACTTAGACAATTGTTTGAAAAAAAAATCTCCCTCCGTTATACTTTCCCCTCCGTTATACTTCCCCCTCCGTTATACATCCCCCTCCGTTATACTTCCCCCTCCGTTATACTTCCCCCTCCGTTATACTTCCCCCTCCGTTATACTTCCCCCTCCGTTATACTTCCCCCTCCGTTATACTTCCCCCTCCGTTATACTTCCCCTCCGTTATACTTCCCCCTCCGTTATACTTCCCCCTCCGTTATACTTCCCCTCTCCATTACATTTACCCTTCTTTATATTTCCTCCTCCGTTATACTTCCCCTCCTTTATACTTCCCCCTCCTATATTTTTACTTCTCTTTAAGGAAGTTTTCGTTAAAAGCTCTTCAAACTAGTACTTTATTTGACGTTTTGCTCCAATTTTGCGTAAAAACTGTTGGTTATTTCAATTTTTTTCCTGAAATCCAGGAGAAACGATAGAAAATAAACGAAGCTACAAACCGCAATTTCATCAGGTTTTTGAATTTGCTTCCAATTTACAAAAAATCTGTGGTTGGGAAAAACCACCTTTTTAGCTTTTAGCTTTATTAAACACTCATAAATTTAAGTACAAACTAGTTTTATTGGATTTTTGAATTTTAATCATAAAAATATGATTTTAAAAAAATGACCATTTTTCTGATTTTCGTTATTTTCATGATTTTTGATGAAAAAAAAAAAACAATCTTTTGTACTGAAAATCTATTTAAAGGAATTTTTTTTAAACTAACAGTTTTCCCACAAAATTTGAGCAAAACTTTAAAGAAAAATCGCCGTAGTGTTAAGGGACCCTGGGTTTTTTCTATTTTGTTTTTAGAAGAGGGATGTAGAGTATTTTAGGGTATAGTTTACTAATTAGAAGAATCCTTAATATTTTTGTAATTAACAGCCAATATGAAGACTATGTTCAAATTTGATTTTGACATCGTAAAAAAAGAAGACGGATTCCAATACATGAAAGTGACTAAAACGAGTATCGACACTGATATCGGACGAGCGTATTTTAAGTTCAACAATCTTTTCAACGGCGAAGAACTTTTAGGTAAAATCCCCCCCAAGGAAAAAAAAAACTTCAATTTTCACCCCTCAATTTCTAGGTGACACAGTCAACCGATTTTTGAACGCCAACTGGCGCGAGGTGGTCAAAGAACTCGGATCACCGGTCGTCGATTCGATATCGCAAGTCTTCGAAATAATTTTATCCCGAATCACGGAGTTAGTTCCTTTCGACGTCGTATATCCGCCGGCTTAAAAACATTTTTAAAGGTGAAAACGAAGCCCAAAAGCTTTCAGACCCTGGTCGAGTCAAAAATTAGAGGTTGTACAAAACGGGTCAGTCCTGAAAACTAATTTTTTTAAATAAATTTTTTTTATTAGGGTTTTTTTATACCTTATTTATTTATGTATTCAGTGAGGAAAAAGACTAAATGTTAACAAACTGTAGATAAATGAATAAATTTGTGTTTTTTTATGTGCCCAAAAGTACTTTTCAATTTTTTTCATTCATCTTCCAAAAATTTTTTTAAATTTAAGCCAACTAGAGAGAGGATGAAAAAAATGGATTTTCCACGACCGGTTTCGGAGTAATACACGTCATCAGGTGGACTATTTTCTCTACTATTTTACCCTTGCTAACTGTGGGAAGGTTGATAACTTCGTCTGTCCTAAGCCCCCTTAGGCATTACTCATTTAGAATAAACTTTTTTTTATAAATCAAATTCCAGGAACTTCCGTTATCCTTATTTAATTGTTTACAAATTTAAACAATTTGTTTAAATTTTTAAATATTCAGAGGTTTTTTTAAATGTAAATTTTCTTCGATCAAAGTCCTTCATGGTAAGGAAATATAATTAAAAAAGGGCTCACGTATTAATAACCTTGCATATGACCTAATTTTATGTTTAAAACAGGCTCTCTGTGTAATATACAGGAGACCCGGTCTTATTCCTTGTTATATAAGGATTTTGTATAACTATTTCACAAAACGGCGATTTCAAGACTGTTGGGAGGAGCAATAAAATTAGAAATTCCTTCTTTTTTTTATTTGTTCCAACTCACAAAATTGACAGAAAAAAAATTTCGAAAAAGTTTAAAAGTGCACTTTACAGGTTGCGAAAATAAAAAAATCAATTTCAAAATTTTTAATTAACCTTCCTGTTTATATGATAATTATTTTTTTTCTCTCTTAAATATTTGTTCGAGTAGGGTTTTAAATATAATTGCGTCGGGTGAGAGGTTTGGGGGGAAACGACGGACCTTGCGGTGTTTGGCAATAGACTTGAGACAGGCAAGCCAGCAGATATTCTGTCGTCGTCTTCATCGGTTCCTTTCCGGAGCTCGGACCATCAACATGCACCTGATAACGGGTATTTTATTCGCCTGCATATCTTCAGGATATGGCGCTACTCTTAAATTACGTAAGTATGATTTGAAGTTTTGTTTTAATAATTTTGTCTGGTTTTGGGCACAAAACTTTCAAAGCCTCATAGATCTAAAACAGTTCGTCCTACTCAAAAAACTATTAAGTACATTTTTGTAGAAAAGTTTATTTGCTACAAGTTTTGCTAAATTAAATTTTTCGTTTTGAGCAACAGTTTCCGAGATAATTGAGAAAAACTGAAGTAAAATGTAACTTTTTTTAAACTTCTTAGGCTTATTTTCCCCCAACAAAAATAAATGGTTCTAGGGCATAAAACCTTCAAAGCCTCATAGATCTTAAACTATTCGCCCTACTCAAAAAACTATTAAGTACATTTTTGTAGAAAATTTTGTTAACTACAAATTTTGCTAAATCAAATTTTTCGTTTTGAGCAACAGTTTCCGAGATAATTGAGAAAAACTTAACTTTTTCAACTTCTTAAGATTTTTTTTTCTATTTATTTGGCCAACTAAAAATTGTTTTTATATCATTTTTATTGTTATTTTTAACTGACGAGGGTCAGTGACTTACTTAAGTAGGAATTCTGAATGAAAAGGTGATGGAAGCAAGAACTAATAAGGTCCGATTGTGTCCATAGTAGGCACAGTGAAGTTTGACTTTCACTTTTTAACCGTCTCCGAGGATCAGTGGTCATTTACTCTAACCTAAGCTGTATGGAAATTCGGAATTAAAAGGTCACTGAAGGAAGAAAAGCATAGCAAAAGCTGTCCAATTGAGTCCATAGTATTTTTTAGAAAATTCTTAACCTCCTTCGTGGGTCAGTGGTCAATGACTCTTGGCGATGTGAGAATCAGGTGGATGGAAATCTATGCGAAAAATAAACTTTTTGACACAGAATTTTAAGAGACCTTGAAGGATTTCTTACCCTGAATGCACTCCTTGCAATTTTTTTTCTTTTAAAATTTTAATGACGATTATGAAACTCATTAGTGAAAAATGTCTTTTTGATTTCTTGATTTCTTTAAAATGCGACCCTCCTTAAAAATCTTAAATGGCACAGGTCTCACAACGAGAATATAGCGTAAGAAAACCAGATTGTTACTTTACTCGAGTGGAAGTTTTTAACGAGAGGGCTTAGAAAGAATTAATTTTTCACAATTCTTCTGCTTATTAGAAAATTAATAATTGTTGGTTAGGGAGGCAATCATTTAATTAGCAGTTGCGGAACTTTGAAATTTGTAAGGAGCCGACGGATATCCGGCGAATCGAGAAGAACGGCCGCATGTGTGTCTATCTTTCACCCCAGGGGCCTAAAACCCAAAAGTCGGTTTTTGTACGATGGGCTTAAATATTTAGTAATGTTGGAGCTTTGTACATGTCGGCCACTTATGGCTCTATTCTTCAGAGGGGAAAAATCAGAGCTGCCGTCGAGCAGAAGTCCATCAGCCTCAGCATACAGACGTGCTCCGCCGCGCCGTTTCCTCCTCCTAGATGAAGCGTCAAGTGCTGCTATCTGTCACTCCTAACCTTGGAAGTTGTTTACGGAGTTTACAGTATCCAGCAGACATAATAGACTTTGGTTATCCCTTGCCTGAGCAGGTCTGCTGTGAACTGCTTGGCATGCCATTGACCTCAGACTAGCACAGTTTTCTTTTTAAACTCCTCTCTCTTCACCTCCTGCAAATAGGGCTGTCCATTTCTGACCCCTTTAGAGTCAGTTTGTCGCCTTCTTACTGCCATACAGCGCCCTGCTGCGAGGTTAACCTGGCGCTTTCGCCCTGACTTAAGATTATGATGGATGTGGAAGTCGAAGTGACCAGTCAGACAGGAAGGAAATATTGGTGACAAAACGAGTTATCTTACCTACCTTGGTACCTTCTAAAGCCGTCCTTGCATTTCCCTAAAGTTATTCCTTTTTTTTCTCTTTTTCCTCTGGCCTTGCTTTAGGCATTGGCCAGCAACCAGACCTTACTCTTGGGTGTCAAATAATTATTTAAAGTCATAATTAGCACCTTGGAATAAACACAAAAGACTTAAACAATTGTAAATCCTCCATCGCTAATTGTTTCACAAATAAAATTCTTCATTCTGAGACCTTCATTTTTTCAATCTCCAGCTTTTCGCAGGGAAAGTCCAATGCCTCTAACGACTAAATCGCCGTCCTAAATGTGTGAAAGTAAAAGATGTCCAGAAGAATGTTTGAGAGGAAAAAATATTTGGATAAGTATTGTAATTACGGGCGTCTAATTATGTCTTTATGGCGTAACCGAACTTCCAACTCGGGTGCAAGGTTGCCGGAGAAAATATTTTAATTACTAAGTAGTTTTAAAATTTTAAAGCATGGAAAAACAAAATAAAATATCCGGAAATAAAACAAATTGTCCAATATCTCTAAAATTAGCCTACTACGGACTCAGTCAGAATAACTCCGTCGTAGTCCAAGATATGGATAAGTTAAAAAAAAAATGTGCGAGTACCCATGATTTAACGCCTCACAGCTCATAAACCGTTGGTCCTACGATGAAAATTAATAAGTACTTTTATATAGAAAATCGGTTTTTCTACAAATTTTATTTAACAACTTTTCGTTTTGAGCAACGGTTACCGAGATAAATGGAAAAATGTACCTTTAATATCCGCATCTTCTACACATAGTGACTTTTGAGCTATTGCTTAGATGCTTGTAGCTTTTAAACGGTTGGTCCTAACTTAAAAACAATTAAGTACATTTTTATAGAAATTGACTAAACTACAAATTTTACTTAGAGTAATTTTTCGTTTTAAGCAACGATTCCGAGATAAGAAAGAAAAACTGGAAAAATGGGTCTTCAAATCTCCTCTTTTTTTTGGTCCAGGAAAAAAAATTCCGTGATAATCACTTTTCAGTTCAAGATCAAGGTTCGTTGAAACCGGTTCGAGAAGATCATTTAAAAAACATGGTAATCCTTAAGGCTTGAACGAAAAAACATCTGGGGAAAAGGGAAAAAACCCATTAAAATCAAACCCGTCGCAGATTTATTACTCATCGCTGCTCGTTGAGTCGTTTCGTGTTGTGTAATAAAACGCGTGTATGCCATCAAGAGACCTAGTTTTCACTTTACATAAGTGGCGCCAACTCCACCCTGAATGCTGCTCACATTTTTTTTCTCTCTACCCAAAATAATTAAGATTTGCAGCATTTGGAGTATTTTATGCACCAAAAAGTCAAAAACATTATTAGGCAATCTTAATTTAAAGGTCGTAAGTTGTCATAATGAGGAGAAACCTACTTCCTGCATAAATTGCGCTTAGTTAAAACATTTGGAAATATTTAAAGACCGTAATTATAGCTACATTGCATAGAATAAATGAATAAAAAACTAATTTGGTGGTATACAAATTTTTTGGCCCATTTTCCACCTTTTTTTTGGAAAAAAATACAAGATTATGAGCCATTTAGTCTCTTAAGCACAGTGGGCGAATAGTACCGATAGTAGGGAATGAGGGCTCGCAGTCTCTTTGACTCACGTAAACAAGTTTTTACTGTTTACGCGGCGTTGGGGCTCTCTCTGATTGATTTTATTAATTAATGATTTTTTTTTATATTATTTTCTCTTTTAGCGAGTTACATTATGCCTTGTATGCACGATGCAAAAATAGACGAATGCGTCGTCGCTCATGGTCAGGCGGCCATACCAAAATTTATAAATGGTAAGATTTTTTTATTTCTGATTTTTACATTAAATATTTTCTTTAAATTTTTTTAGGTGATCCGAAATATCGCGCTCCACGTCTTGATCCTCTCGACATAACGGAGCTTCGGGTAAACCAAGGGACGAAAACAGTCGGTCTCAAAATGATCCTTAAAAACGCTAAAATTTACGGTTTGAAAAACACCGTATTTACGAAAGCCAGGTATTTTGTATTATACAGGGTAGTCCAGTTTGGAGGGTAAAATTGCCAAACCGAAGTTTTCCTAAGTATTTCGGGCGTATGCTAGCTTTTTGGGACTAGAAACTTCCATTTTACCGATATTTTCGGTATTTTCCTCGCTCATATAGCCAAGAAACTCCCTATATATCCGATTTTTGGATGCTTCACTGACTCATTTTTCCAAAAAGCTTCCATTTTATCGGATTTTGGAAGCTTCACTAACTCTTTTGGCCAAGAAACTTCCACATTACTGTTTTTGGATGCTTTCCTCGACCTTACAGCCAAGAAACTTCAGTTTTATCAGATT
Organism: Orius insidiosus; assembly: GCA_014119065.1. Taxonomy (NCBI): domain Eukaryota; kingdom Metazoa; phylum Arthropoda; class Insecta; order Hemiptera; family Anthocoridae; genus Orius; species Orius insidiosus. The sequence continues at coordinate 22,246 of JACGAQ010001968.1, forward strand.
TTTGGATGTTTCCCTGACATTTTTGGCTAAGAAACTTCCATTTTATCGGATTTTTGGATGCTTCACTGACTTTTTTGGTCGAAAACTTCCATTTTATCGGATTTATGGATGCTTCACTGATTCTTTTGGCATAGAAACTCCAATATTACCGTCGCTCGTTTGGATGTTTTCCTCGACCTTATAGCCAAGGAACTCCCGTTTTATCGGATTTCTGGATGCTTCACTGACTTATTTGGTCAAAAATTTCCATTTTATCGGATTTTTGTATGCTTCACTACCTCTTTTGACCAAGAAACTTCCATATTACCGTTTTTTGGATGTTTTGTCCACCTTATAGCCAAGAAACTTCAGTTTTATCGGACTTTTGGATATTTCCCTGACATTTTTGGCCAAGAAACTTCCATGTCATCGGATTTTTTTATGCTTCACAGACTTTTTTGGCCTAAAACTTCCATTTTATCGAATTTTTGGATATTTCCCTGACATTTTTAACCAAGGAACTTCCATTTTATCGGATTTTTGGATGCTTCACTAACTCTTTTGGCTAAGGAACTTCCATATTACCGTTTTTTGGATGTCTTCGTCCACCATATAACCAAGAAACTTCTGTTTTATCGGACTTTTGGATATTTTCCTGACATTTTTGGCCAAGAACTTCCACAATACCGTTTTTGGATGTTTTCCTCCACTCTATAGCCAAGAACTCCCTTTTCGGATTGTTGATGTTCCTGGCATTTTTGGCCAAGAAACTTCCATGTTATCGGATTTTTGGATGCTTCACTGACTCTTTTGGCAATGAAACTTCCATTTTCGGGCGATTCCTGGCTCATTTGGCCATTTATTACCGTTGATGTTCTCCTCGACCTTAAGAAACTCATTTTAATCGGATTTTGGATGCTTGACGTTTTTTGACCAAGAAACTTCCATATCACCGTTGTTGGGATGTTTTCCTTGACCTTTTAACCAAGAATTTCCCGTTTTATCGGATTATCGGTTGCTTCACTGACTTTTTGGTCAATAAACTCACGTTTTATCGGATTTTCGTGTATTTCTGATACAATGGCATAAGTACATCAGAAATTTTTTTTCGTCCCAAAAGATACTTTTTTTCTGACAGATTGTCTACTTTTCACATTTTTTCACAAAAAAATTTTTTTTAGAACTAATTTGGCTAAAAGACACATAGAATGGGATTTCAAAATTCCGAGGATTGAAATCCTGAGCGACTACGAAGTCAACGGTCAAGTACTCATCCTTCCGATAACTGGGAAAGGGAAAGCGAACGTCACTCTGAGTATCTGAACCATTTTTAAAAACGACAAAAAAATTTCATTTTAATATTTTACAGCAAAACTCGACATCACTTACAAATACGATTGGGAACTCATCAAGAAGAACGGAAAGGAGTACATGAATTTTACGTCGAGCAGTTTGCTTTTTGATAACGGAAGGACTTATTTTGATCTCCAGAACCTTTTTAATGGAGACCAATTTTTAGGTAACTGAAAAATTTTAAATAATTTTGATTCTACTTTAATTTTTAGGTAACAACATGAATAGGTTTTTGAATGAAAACTGGAGGGATGTGACGAAGGAATTGGGGCCAGCCGTCGGTCAAGCGTTTAGCGACATCTTCCGATTGCTTCTGACAAGAATCGCAGCTCTAGTCCCGTACAGCGAAATTTATCTTCAACCACAAAATCAGAAAAAATGTGATCGTTATAAAAAATAAAGTTTTAATTCTTTTTTAAATCAATGTCATCCTATCGCCGGTGCCTGGCAGTTCGAAATGGGCGTTGAAGATAAGAACGGCTCATACGCCCAGAGTTTCAGTTTTTGAACGTTTGCTGTAAAGATCGGTTTATGGCGTGTGGAAAATGGTTTTCGTTTTTTATTTTTATGGGAGTATCTCGCTATACTCGTGGTTATGGTGCATATTCTGATCAGTAAGTAGCTAACGCAATTTACAAAGAGAAGTTATTGGATTAGCCTCAATCGGTTTTTGGGAGAGGGTCTATCAGGCAATCTGGGAAACTTCATGACCGCAGTTTTCATCCGATTTCCACCAATTTATTACAGAATCTTCAATTTTTATCAGGGAAATATCATTGCATTTTTTAACAATTATTAAGGTTTTTTGTGAGGGAGAGAGAATGAAAAAAACGGATATTCCACTACCGGTTTCGGCGTAATACGCCTCATCAGGTGGACTATTTCCTTATTTTTCACTCTCATCTCATTTTCTACTTGACCTCTACTATGTGGTATAAGTGAGACCGCGGGAAGGTAACAGAATCTGTCTGTATTTAAGACCCTTCCGTTGTCTCTACACCTCCCAGTATCGGCCATACACTACCTCTTTGTATTGGGCAGATGCCCCTATTTGTTTTTTATCAGGGAAATATCATTGCATTTTTAACAATTATTAAGGTTTTTTTGTGAGGGAGAGAGAATGAAAAAACGGATATTCCACTACCGGTTTCGGCGTAATACGCCTCATCAGGTGGACTATTTCCTTATTTTTCACTCTCATCTCATTTTCTACTTGACCTCTACTATGTGGTATAAGTGAGACCGCGGGAAGGTAACAGAATCTGTCTGTATTTAAGACCCTTCCGTGTCTCTACACCTCCAGTATCGGCCATACACTACCTCTTTGTATTGGGCAGATGCCCCTATTTGTTTTTTTATCAGGGAAATATCATTGCATTTTTTAACAATAATTATTATTAAGGTTTTTTTGTGAGGGAGAGAGAATGAAAAAAACGGATATTCCACTACCGGTTTCGGCGTAATACGCCTCATCAGGTGGACTATTTCCTTATTTTTCACTCTCATCTCATTTTCTACTTGACCTCTACTATGTGGTATAAGTGAGACCGCGGGAAGGTAACAGAATCTGTCTGTATTTAAGACCCTTCCGTTGTCTCTACACCTCCCAGTATCGGCCATACACTACCTCTTTGTATTGGGCAGATGCCCCTATTTGTTTTTTTATCAGGGAAATATCATTGCATTTTTTAACAATTATTAAGGTTTTTTGTGAGGGAGAGAGAATGAAAAAAACGGATATTCCACTACTGGTTTCGGCGTAATACGCCTCATCAGGTGGACTATTTCCTTATTTTTCACTCTCATCTCATTTTCTACTTGACCTCTACTATGTGGTATAAGTGAGACCGCGGGAAGGTAACAGAATCTGTCTGTATTTAAGACCCTTCCGTTGTCTCTACACCTCCCAGTATCGGCCATACACTACCTCTTTGTATTGGGCAGATGCCCCTATTTGTTTTTTTATCAGGGAAATATCATTGCATTTTTTAACAATTATTAAGGTTTTTTTTTTGTGAGGGAGAGAGAATGAAAAAAACGGATATTCCACTACCGGTTTCGGCGTAATACGCCTCATCAGGTGGACTATTTCCTTATTTTTCACTCTCATCTCATTTTCTACTTGACCTCTACTATGTGGTATAAGTGAGACCGCGGGAAGGTAACAGAATCTGTCTGTATTTAAGACCCTTCCGTGGTCTCACTTATACCACATAGTAGAGGTCAAGTAGAAAATGAGATGAGAGTGAAAAATAAGGAAATAGTCCACCTGATGAGGCGTATTACGCCGAAACCGGTAGTGGAATATCCGTTTTTTCATTCTCTCTCCCTCACAAAAAAACTTCAATTTTTAGATATTTTGAAAATATCAAGACCTTTTTTGGAAATTCGCAAAAATGGTGAATTTAAAAATATGGCAAATTTTCATTGGAAAAACTCCTGAAAATCCTCGAAAAAGGATTTCCTTGACCAAAAAACGAGGAAAACTCCTCTAAATGCCGTAAAAATAGGATTTCCTTGACCAAAAAACGAGGAAAACTCAAAATGCCGTAAAAATAGGATTTCCTTGACCAAAAAACGAGGAAAACTCCTCAAAATGCCGTAGAAAAAGGATTTCCTTGACCAAAAAACGAGGAAAACTCCTCAAAATTCCGTAGAAATAGGAGTTCTCTGCAAAGAAAGAAACAATAAAATAAAAAAACAACGAGAATGCTTGCTGAAAATCCTGTATAAATAGGGCTTTTTCTTCAAATCTTTGTAAAAAGATTACGACGCAACTATTCATCGGATTTTCTTACATAATATGTTTTTGGAAAGAGCTCATCAAAACCTTCAAAATGATAAACGGTTTTTTTGGAAAAAATTTTTAGTCGAAAATTAAGTTTTCCATTTTTCAATGGAAAACATTTTCGGAAAAACTGCTCCCAAGCCCGTATAGAGATTCCCAAAATAACGGGAACAAGCTTTTCTAAAAAAATTTCCGATGATTTTTAGTGCTCAAATATAGGAAAGTAATTTTAGGGGCGAAAGTGCTGCGATCTTGTTTTTGAAACAAAATGTTCCGGAGCTCTTATTCCCTTAAGATCTACATAAAAACGCTTTTTTAAAGTTTCTGGTTACGCCGAGATAATCCCTAGGCAGCAGGTGTGTCCAGGGAGTGGGAGGTCGCGGTCCCCCTCCATCAATTTGGAAAATTTGTCCCTTCCTTTTTCTTTTTTCTCTCCCATTCCGTTTTCGTTGCGTTTGAGGTTTGGCAACCAACAAGCGGTTAATTAATTGTAATTGATTGTAATTAATTGTAATATCGTGAAAATCTTCATATCGTATCATCTTGAAACCCCGGCATCTCGACCCTTCAACTTTCTGACAAATTCAAAAGGCCATCATCAGCGACGTCGGTTTCCTTTCTATCCTTTTTTCCTTCATTCCCCCGACAGGTAATGTGGAAGGCCGCAGTTGGAGAGTAAGTAAAATTTTATTAGTATCTCCAACCGAGTGGCCAGTGGAGTTAGAATTGTCGGCTTGTGAACCCCCCGAGCGAAGAAGCGCTAGCTTGATGGTCGCAGCAGTTCCAGACCAATCCAATCAAATTCTAAATTTGATTACTCGGTGTTCAAGTTACAACACCCTCTTAAAGATTATGGTTTTTGTGCTTCGTTTTGTGAAATTGATCCCGAAAGATCATGAAACTCGCCATGGTTTGGATCAGTCAGAAATTTATTTGTGCCAGGTTGTTCAAAGGTCTGACTTTGCTGAAGACTTTGCTAAACTGCAAAGTAACCGTTTGGTGTCAAAACAAATTCGTTGTTTAAATCCCTTCTTGAAGGATGGACTTATTCGAGTCGGTGGGAGATTAAGTAAAGCAAACTTAGGGTTTGAACATACTCACCCAATCTTGCTCCCCAAAAAACATCCTCTCGTCAATCGGATTATCGATCATTATCATCAAACCAACCTTCATACCGGTCCCCATTTATTATTGGCCGTTTTACGACAAAAATTTTGGATTTTGTCAGCTCGTTCGGTTGTGCGCCAAAGGGTTCGATCCTGCAATTTGTGCTTTAGGGTTAGTCCACGACCCACTTATCCGATGATGGCGGATCTTCCGGCATGTAGAGTTAATGAATCAAAGGCCTTCCTTCATACAGGCGTGGATTATGCAGGTCCAATAAAGATATCCATCGGCCGAAAACGCAATCCCGTGATCTCCAAATCTTATATTTGCCTTTTTGTTTGTTTGACAACCAAAGCAGTGCACCTTGAATTGGTGTCGGATCTTTCAACAGAGTTGTTTTTATCGGCTTTTAAAAGATTTTTGGCTAGGAGAGGAGAGTGTCGAACTATGTATTCCGATAACGGAACCAATTTCATCGGTGCTAAGACCGAACTCGATGAGTTGTATAGTTTCATGTCCGAACCTAAACATCAAAAAATTTTGAATGAGGGTTTAGGAACTCATAGAATCAATTGGAAATTCTTACCACCCAATGCACCCCACTTTGGCGGGATTTGGGAATCAAATGTTAAATCAGTGAAAACACACCTTTTTAAGGTTATTGGCCTTCAAGTGCTAACTTACGAAGAACTTAATTCAATCTTGATACAAATAGAGTCGCTACTCAATTCAAGACCCCTGTGCCCGCTAAGCGCCGACCCAAGTGATCCTGCCGTTTTGACCCCGGCGCATTTCCTTATGGCAACGCCATTAAAAAACCTTCCGTCGTCCGATTGGAGAGACATTCCTCAAAATCGGCTCTCCCGCTTTCAACTTGTGGATCAAATGGTCCAAACGTTTTGGAGTCGGTGGCGAAAGGAATATCTGCACGAATTGCAAGTGCGAAGAAAATGGTTGACCGATAATTCCGCAGTCACCAAGGGTACAGTCGTAGTGATCGAACAGGGGCATTCACCACCATTGACGTGGCCTTTAGGGGTTGTTGAAGAAGTTTTTCCGGGTTCAGATGGGATAGTTCGAGTAGTGCAAGTCCGCACATCTAACGGATCTTTTAAAAGACCCGTAATTAAGGTTTATCCGTTACCGAATCAGTAACTTCCAGTGAGTACGCCAAGAAGTGCGCGTATTTCATCTTGTTTTTTTTTCTTTTTTGCTGTCATTTTAGAAGAAATTATTTGATTTTGCGTTTGGCTCTCAAGAAACGAGAGGAGTATGTATATATAGATAGACCAGATAGTCGAATTTATTTTTAGTTAATTTATAGTTTTGTGGTGTCTTCAGAAGGCATCGCTTCAGCGGCGGGGGTATGGTTACGCCGAGATAATCCCTAGGCAGCAGGTGTGTCCAGGGAGTGGGAGGTCGCGGTCCCCCTCCATCAATTTGGAAAATTTGTCCCTTCCTTTTTCTTTTTTCTCTCCCATTCCGTTTTTCGTTGCGTTTGAGGTTTGGCAACCAACAAGCGGTTAATTAATTGTAATTGATTGTAATTAATTGTAATATCGTGAAAATCTTCATATCGTATCATCTTGAAACCCCGGCATCTCGACCCTTCAACTTTCTGACAAATTCAAAAGGCCATCATCAGCGACGTCGGTTTCCTTTCTATCCTTTTTTCCTTCATTCCCCCGACAGGTAATGTGGAAGGCCGCAGTTGGAGAGTAAGTAAAATTTTATTAGTATCGTATTTTTGTTTGTTAAAATTACAGTCCACTTTAGTAGTGTAGTTAACAGTTTCCTTTCTTCAATTCCAGCGCTTATTATCAAGCTTTGCCCCTTTTTATATTCTTGGCGGACCCTCAACCACATCCGCGAACCACATTTTGGGAACCCCCTGTCGCTATCTTTAAGTCTATCAAAGAATCACCTCAACTAAATCTATTGAACTGGCTATTCTAGGCCGAAAATTGTGACTGAAGATGGCCACATGTTCATCTACAGTGCGGAAAACGGGAACATATCTCTGGTGACCTCTGGCCGTGGACATGTCAACATCAACAACGAAAATCTCGAACATATAATCACTTTGGTATTCAAAATTAACCTAAAAAACTAAAATGCTATTCATTTCTCAAAGGCCGAAAAAGCGGTGACGAAACTCGACAAATTCGACGGCATCGGAAATTTCCAGTCGTCACTCAACGAAATCAAAGACGATATCAGTCAACAGATTCTAAACCGAATTAAAAGGCTCGAGCTTCATTTTGGGACCAATCAAAATGGAACTTTCGTTCCATTCATGTCTAGAACGGTCGGCCAAAAGATTCAAAAAATAAATCTAATATTTAATTTTAGGCTGTTAGAAAAATTAGATTAGACATAATAAGGTTAAAACGTCGAGTAAACCTTCTGTCTGCGTCTTTCGAAGGATTTAGAAATATGATATTTAAAAATGAATGTGAAAGTAATCCTTGTAAAAATGGTGCGACTTGTGTGGATGCTTTTCAAGGAGTACATTGCATATGTCCGTCTAATTGGGAGGTACGAAAATCTTTTTTGCTTTATTTCTAATTGATTTTTAGGGAAGTTTTTGTGACGTCGATGTCAACGAATGCGATCATTTCAAAGGTACCGATCTGGGTTGTCAAAATGGTGCTACATGTCTGAACACGAAAGGATCCTACAGTTGTATCTGCCCGACAAATCTTTATGGGCTCCATTGCACCAAGAAAATCTTAGACTGTAGTTCCTCTGTGGAAATCTGCGGCCATGGCGTATGCGTTGATTCGTATGATCGGCTAATCTGCATCTGTGATCAAGTAGAGAAAAAGAAGTTTGGAGATTAAGACTCAAGTTTTTTTAGGGATGGACTCACTCTAATATTTCTGTACTGAATCAAATAAACACCTGTACTCAGGATGTAGACGAATGCGCTTCCCCTACTTCACCATGTTCTCATGACCCTCTTGTTCCTTGCATAAACACTCAAGGAGGCTTTCAATGCGGATCATGCCCTCAAGGTATTTCATTTCTTTTTTGATAGAAGGGTGACATTGGTGGCATTATCCAACTGTCGACATGAAGAAATAGCGCCCCAAGCGGTCGATGTCCTTCTGGTGACCAGTGCAGGACATGGCCAACGAAGATTTAACCGACACGCGTGCTGTGGAAAAGCAAACTGCCGATAACTTTGACGAACCACTTGCTCACGGTTGGCGAGCCATCTGTTATCGGTCTCTTGCTTAAGAGTCAAAGGGATTTTGAGCCCTCATCACCACCTTCTGATTATCAGTCGCCTTCACCTCGCGCCGACTGCGGTCTAACGTGTCCCTCTTACCGTGTTCCTTGGTGCTCAAACATTGGATTACATAATTATTTTATTAGGTTACTCCGGTAACGGATATCGCTGTGCTGATATTGATGAATGCCAGGTCGACAACGGAGGATGCAGTACAAGCCCAATGGTTCAATGCATCAACATAATGGTCCGTCAACAAAAAAATAATGAAATAAATAAAAATAATTTTAGGGAAGCCGAGTTTGCGGGCCTTGCCCACCAGGTTACTCCGGCGACGGTACAAAATGCGAAAGCATCGACAATTTATGTTCGGCAAACAACGGCGGCTGCAATTCTAAAGCTGTGTGTTCCTTTAATCCAGGTAAATCGATAAATAAACACAAAATTAATGTAGTTTAGGTTTAAATCATGTATTGTGTACTTGCATTGCCGGTTACGTCGGAAGCGGGATAGGACCTGAAGGCTGCATCGAAAATAATTCGACTTTAGACGGATGCAGTTCTGATCCTTGCCAAAATGGAGGGCGATGTCTTCCGTCAGCTTTTAACTCAAGCTATTCATGCGAGTGTACACCTTTATTCACCGGTAAAATGGCGCATGGTACATGTGGAAACCTAATTAATTTTGTAGGTAAAAATTGTGAAAAGCAGCACACATCATGTTCAACGAATCCGTGCAGGAATGGAGGAATATGTCAGCTCAGAAGTCACTTAAATCCCGATAATTTTTTCACTTATGAATATTTTTGGTGTCGCTGCTCACCAGGATATTCTGGAGTTCATTGCGAAATAATAGAAAATGGTTTTTAAAAAAATTTTTTTTTTAATATTTAAATAATTTGTTTAAGATTGTGTTGGGACGTTTACTGCGCCTAATGGGACGTTTAATTGGACATCGTCTTCATTGGATAGATTTCGAAATTACACTTATAAATCTTGTAGTTGGACGTTTGAAACGGATGAGACGGAATCTTTGATGATATCGTTTACGAAGTTTTCGTTTCCGGGTTCGATGCCTTCCTGTAGGTTCCTCACGACGATGTCGTTTAGGATGGAAGTTTATGACGGAAGAAGTCGAGATTCGACGTTGCGGCGACCTACTGCGACAAGAAAACTCCGGAGCCTTTCGTTTCCTCTCAAAATTCGGTCAGAATCGACGTAGAGGGTCTTTTGCTTTCCGCTGCAGAATTTTCTTTAGAATGGAAAACTGTGAAAAGAAGTATGATCATTTGAAAGATTGTTTTCGTTCACGTTTCTTTTATAGAATGCGGAGGAGATATAAAGTTTGAAACGCATGGGACGATTGTTTCTCCGGGGTCGCCGCAGGCATATCCAAAGAATTCGAACTGCACTTGGCAGCTGTTGACTATGCCCGGGAAAAGGATACAACTACCTTCTTTCTTTTAGACATCGAACATCACGACAACTGCAGCTACGATTATTTAGAGGTCAGTCCCATTTTGTAGAGGGAAAACATATTTTTTTAGATACGCGATGGCCCGCATGACACGAGCCCTTGCTGCGAAAATTCTGTTCGTCGACGACCCCAGCACCGATCGTCACCTCCTACAATCACGCTTTCATCAGATTCCATTCGGACAACGCGCAGGAAGGGAAAGGATTTCAGATTTCGTACATGTCGGTCGCCGGGCTGCCCGGATGTGGCGGAATCATAACAACCCCATCGGGCAAAATAACGCTAGAAATGCTCTCCAAAGATAAAAATATCTATCAGGACAATTTAAATTGCGAATGGGTCATCCAGCTTCCAAAAGAAGAAACGGTTTTCATCGAATTTAAAGAATTCAATATCGAAGACAACAAAATTTGTACATTCGATTCTTTGAAGGTCTTCGACGGGCCAAACACCGATTCAAAATTAGTTGGGCGCTACTGCGGAAGAAAAATCCTCCATCTTTCACATCATCGACTAATTATTTGACTATTATATTTACCAGCGATCGTAGCAATAATGTTGGAAATTTTGTCATAGAATACAGAGCAGGTAAAGATATCTATCGGGCAGTTAAAATTATCTTTTTTTTTTAGTTTGCGGTGGTACTTTTACTGAAGAAACTGGAATATTGAAATCGCCATATTACCCGAGTCACTATCCAGAAAATCGAATTTGTTTCTTCACCATACTCAGGCCGCCCAAAAACTACATAACTTTATCATTTTTAGATTTTGATTTGAACAATCTGAAGATGGGGAATGCTTTTTTGATACTTTATCGGTAGTTTGGAATGAATTGTCATTTGTCAATTTTTTTGATTGAAGGTTTATGATGGGAATTCGATGGATTCGCCGTTGAAAGGAACTTACTGCGGACAGACGATACCGGACCCGATAATCTCAACGCATAATATATTGTTTTTGAAGTTTACTTCTGATGAGACGCATCATGGGAAGGATTTTATGCGAATTATACGTCGACGCCTCTAAGTAATTGTTTGATCTTACATTTGGGCTGAAGTAGCTTCCTTGACGCCTTTGCGGTGATAAATGGTTTGGCATGATTTCCAAATGCCTCTTGTGCCGGGATTAGGTTTCCCGATGTCATTGAAGCGAAGAAAATGAAGGTTCAGGACGCTTTTGCGGCGTCTTCATTTTAACTGCAGAATTCTGCAGGTTCAAAGAGGAATGGTTTCGATAATCACCCAATGAAGGCGTCGTTGCTCCTGAGGCTGGAGAAGTCCTTGAAGCCAAGGGAAACAACTACTAACTATAGGAACAACTATTTTCAGTCACAAAAGTATCTTTTTCACTGCATTCTAGGTTGTGGCGGTATTTATTCTGAACCGAATGGAATCATCGAAAAAGAGAGAAACACCGGTAAATATATCGGAAAAGACTGCTCTTGGGTGATCGCCGCTCCAAGAAATCACATAATTCAACTTTCCTGGGCTCATTTCGAAGTCCCCAAATCTTTTCTTTGCGTCCTCTCTTATTTGGTCATCTACGACAACACTACGACACCCAACCCTCAAAATAAAATTGGAGAAAGGTAAAAAATCAAAGAAAAAAAAACGATTTCAAATGTTTTATAGATATTGTGGAGATCGAACTCCTCCTCCCATTACGTCGCTGTCGAATACTTTACTTATAGTCACACATATTGGAAGACGTGATGATGATATGACTTTCAAAGCGTTTTACACTTCTGGAAATGAAGACACAAGTATTAAAGATCTTTATTATTAAACCGAGAACAGGAAGAAGAAAAGAGTATTAAAAAAGTTAGGCCCAAGTGAGATTCGAACCTACGACCTTAAGGACAAATCAGCGGTGAACGGCTAGAACAATAGGAGTTTGGTTAGGGATGGTTAGGGAAAGTTGGTGGTTGATTTAAATCCAATGGTTGTTCTGCCTCAATGTCAACCTGTCTTCCTGGATTGCATTACAGTAAAAATAAGGGGGAAAGTAAGGAAACAAGTTGAAGATGAACATGGAGGTCCTCTCTCTACACGGCTACCATCGCTCACTCGGTTGAGCCTTGGGCTAGAAACCCAAAGGTCGCAGGTTCGAATTCCACAGAAGGCCAACATTTTCTCCTCTTTTCATCATCCTAATTAACTCGATTAAAAATAAAAATTCATATTTTTTTAGGTTGCGTAAGGAATTATCTCTCAACAGTCGGGACAATTTTGAGTCCGAAATATCCAGAAAAGTATCCCAAAAATAGTTTATGCTCATGGACGATTACTGTAGAGAATAAAAAGCAAATAAGATTGACGATTGATGAATTTGAACTTGAAAAATCGAATAGATGTCATCGAGATTATTTAGAAATTAGGTATATCAAGGAAATAAAATTATTATTTATTACATTCTAATTTTATTGCGTATGTATTCCGCAAGGGGGTTGATTTTACTATATTTCTATCTTTTCACTGTGGCCCTATCTCCGAGAGATTTAGTGGACACAGCGGGAAGCCGGAAACAAACTGTCTCCCTAAAGCTCACCGCTTTCTCCAAGAGATAGAGCCACTCACCACCTCATTATTGGTTTTTTAATTTTTATGACAGATTTGCTGTCGGTGAGCTTTGCTGGTGGCGGCAGCGGCGGTGAGCTTTAGGGAGACTGTTTGTTTCCGGCTTCCCGCTGTGTCCACTAAATCTCTCGGAGATAGGGGCACAGTGAAAAGATAAAATGATTGTGATAGAGGGAATAGCTCACCTGACGAGGCTTTTTAAGCCGAAACGCGTCGTGAGATACCCGTTATCACAGTCATTTCTTCCTCATTATTGGTTTATTATATGATAGTAAAATTATTATTTTAATTCTTAATCTTTAGGAATGGAGGAACAAAAACGTCGCCGTTGATTGGGATTTACTGTGGGAAGGAAATTGACAAAGAAATAATATCGCATTCAAATCAGTTTTTTTGACGTTTAAATCAGATATTACATTGAGTGGGAAAGGTTTTAAGATTTCATGGGACGGTTCGTCTTCGGGATGCGGAGGAGAAATGACGACGTCGACGGGTGGGATCGTGTCACCGAATTATCCCCAACCGTATGGCCATAATACGGTTTGCTACTGGAAGATATCGACGTCGACAGGGAATACTCTGCAGCTCACGATGGTCGATATCGATCTTGAGACGTCTGTTAGCTGCGGGTCGGACTACATCGAGGTTTTCGACGGGAAGGATCAGACTTCGAAGTCTTTAGGGAGGTTTTGTCACGTAGAACATCTAGGACGATTACGTCGAAAGCGAATCATTTATTCATCAAATTCCGTTCTGACATATCAATTCAAGGAAGAGGCTTCCATTTAACATACGGGACAAGTGAGTCTATCCACATCAACTGGGCCTTCATTTTCTAATTTTTATTTCAGTTTGTAACAGGACAATAACCGGTTATCATGGTTCAATCGAATCGCCAAATTTCCCAACCTCAAGAGGCGAACCTAACAACTGCCTCTGGATTATAAAAGCTCCAATCGGAAACAAGATACATCTAGCAGTCTCACATTTCATATGGAAATGCCAGCCATCGTCAACTATTTACTAAATTCTAAATCTATCTGTAATATCGGTTTTTTCGAGGTAGGATTTTGTTTTAAAAAATCATTTTCTGCAATTGTTGCTTAAGATTTCAGAGGGAAATGAGGTCGGGCCGACGAAGAATCTGACGAACAAACGTTGTAGAAATGATGAAATCCCAATGATAACTTCCTCGACGAATTACGTTTATGTTCATTATAAAACGACGATTTATGTAGGAAGAAGCGGTTTTAGGCTCGACTGGGAGGTCGAAGGATGCGGAGGGTATTTTAAAGATAAAGAATACGGTGAATTCAGCTCACCAGGATATCCGTCGTTCTATAACAATTCTGTCGTTTGCGAATGGTACTTTACGGTTCCATACGGAAAATCTATCGAATTCACTGTCGACGACCTGCACCTTGAAGTAACAAATCAATGCGGATTGGATTCATTACAAGTAATTTAAATTTTACAAAAAAAACATCGCGAATGATGACACTCAGTACGCAAGAGAAGACCAGACAAAGAACAGTTAGTCCCGTTCACCCAAGACTGAAGATCTGGGAAGAAGGACATCTTGCTTCAGTGCAGGACGGCAGCGTACAGGCTATAGCATTTGGGGCGAACTTTGTCGGTCCATCAAAGGCTAACGCTTGACCGCCTTGGCTCTGGTGTGGACGGTGTTCGGCGCGACTATAATCAGAGGATCAACCCCACCAATGATTGACCCATGACCAAGAACAAGCAGCGCTTTTGTCCCGTCCACCGTTCACCTCGAGATCAGGGCAGATGACCGACTCGGCCCAGCCACTTCCCATTGCGCCTTTAGAGGCAAGCATGACAAAGAACACGCAGCGTGTTAGCCCCGTCCACAGTTCACAAAGTTCAGGTCTAAGAAGACCATCTCGCTTGAATCCTCCCGCCAGACAGCAGCGTCTGACTGTCATTTACGCCCGAAGCTGAACGTTGTCGGCCATCAAAGGCAAACGCTTAACAGTCTCGGCTCCATCGTGGACGGCGTTCAGAGCGACTATAATCCGAGGACTAACCCCACCAATGATTGACCCATGACCAAGAACTAGCAGCGCTTTTGTCCCGTCCACCGTTCACCCCGAGACAGAAGATATGGTAAGAAGACCATCTCGCTTGATTCCTCCTGCCAGACGGCAGCGTCCAGACTAGCATTTTCGCCTGAAGCCGATGTCGGTCTATCAAAGGCCGCTTGACCAAGCCGATGTCGGTCTATCAAAGGTCGCTTGACCGTCTCGTCTCGGCGTTCGGAGCGACTATGATCCGAGGACCAACCCCACCAATGATTGACCCATGACCAAGAACAAGCAGAGCTTTTGTACCGTCCACCGTTCGCCCCTAGATCAGGGCAGATGACTCAGACACTTCTCATTGAGCCTTTAGAGACAACCATGACAAAGAACACTCAGCGCTTTCGCCCCGTCCACCTCCCCACCAACCAGGCAGAAGACCTGCTCGCCTCATCCAAGTTCCAAGGAGTGTGGACGGGACTAAACTACAATGTCTCTTGCGTATTGAGGCGTCATCATTCACTGCATAATTCGTCGAAATACATATAATTTTAGTTTTATGGTGGGTCTGACGATCAATCACCGTTGTTGTCTAAATTATGCCATCCGACACAAGATGAACTCATTACTATAACTACATCGGGAAATATGGCATTTGTTAGATTCGAAAGCGACCATTCTTTAGTCAGCAGAGGGTTCCACGCCCGTTTTTATACTAAAGATGGAGGTAGGAAAAATAAAAGAAATAAAATAATTTAAATTTCAATCTAGGATGCGGTGGAAGCTACACATCACCAAGAGGTCAAATCCATTCTAAAAACTATCCTCAAAATTATGATGCGAATGATTTCTGTGTTTATAACATACAAGTTGCTGACTCGATGAGTATCAACTTGACTTTTACCGTTTTCGATATTGATTCTGATAAGAACTGCACGGCTGCATACGTCGAAGTTAAAGATACCGGGGAGGAACCATTGGGTCGTTTTTGCGGTGGAGTTTTACCTCCGGTTTTGATCTCTTCGGGTAATTCGATGTCCGTCGTTATAAAATCGGACGGTTAGGTCGGCCAAAGGTTTCCTCGCTTCATATCAAGCTGTAAGTTATATCAGTAAGGTGCCATCAGGGCTGCCAAAAGACGTTTTCAATAGTTGAAAATTTGGACTCTATTTTTGCTAATTGCTCTGCCATTAGATTTGCGGTGCTAAAATAAAAGTAGAATATCCTGGAACGATTTCATTTATGTGGTTCAATCACGAACTTTATGACGAAATCCAAAATTGTACATGGACATTATCAGCAGCGGCAGGTAAAGAAGAATTAGCAGTACTTTTATACAAAAATTTTAAGGATCGAAAATTTCTTTGATTTTCAAATCGTTGAAACTGAAACCTTTCGTGGATGGAAAATCTGCGGTTATCGACATTCATGCTGGAGATGAGAAGACGGATCCGCTTTTTAAGAGGATTACTGAAAATAAGTTGCCTCCGATGATGGTCATTCCGAGTTCTGAGGCTTTGATTTTTTTCCAATACACCCACGGATCTTCTTTCTCATTAGAATATACGGATGTTGATACAGGTAAGGCAATTGAGGGGAACCTGATGGGCTCAAGAAGGGGCTTTCGCCATATTTCTGTGCCCAAAGCCTGTGTAGAAGGAATTTTTGCATGCCAAGCGCAGAAAAGCGCAGAAAAGACATCACATCCCAGGGGTTGAACAGAGTCAATCACCCCACAAATCTCATTTTTTATTTTCAAAAATTACAGCCTGTGGGGGAGATGTAAACACCGAAGAAGGAAAAATCGTTTCTCCAAATTTCCCAGACAACTATCCCGACAACTCACAATGTATTTGGAACATTGGTTTAAGCCCAGGTATTTATTTTATACCATATTTTATTTTCAACCATCTTCTTTTCAAGGAAATAAAATAACATTGAATTTCCCACTTTTTAAAATTGACAAAACTGAAAACTGCAACGAAGATTTTGTGGAAATCCGGGAAGAAAACAGAGGTGGAAAATTAATCGGAGTTTACTGCGGAAATAAACCTCCTGAGCCTTTAAATTTGAATACAAGCGTTTGGATTTTATTCAGAAGTTCATCTGATAGTTCAGATAAAGGATTTGAACTTGATTTCATCATAAGTTAGTTTTAAATCTTTTCTTTTTGTTTTTATTCAGTTTTTTTAGATCATGGTGGCATACTGACTGGAAAGAAAGGACTTGTGGGTAACCCGAGGTATCCGGAATTACCTCATATGTCTCAGGCGGATTATTTTGGACGATTCAAGTGCCATCTAGATCGGTTATATCGATTAATGTTTTGGCTCTTTTTGTTCTATATCCGTCTATGGATGATTCATGTGAGGGAGGTTTACCGGTAAGTTTAAAATACTCAAAAAACCCAGAGTTCCAAGCGAAAATTGGCCTAACCTCTCAATTTATGGGAAAAACGCCTTTAACCAAAAGTGGTTTTTACTAGTTTTTATCAATATCTCGAAAACTATGAGATTTATCAAGATTATGTACAAACAATTTTGTTGAAATTTAATGCAAATTATTTTTGTACTTAATACTTTTTGCGCTAAACCTCATAGGTTTGGAGATATTTTAGAAAAACTGAGAAAACCGTTTTTTGAACCACGCATTCTCGGACGCTTGAAATCAGACAGTGTTTTCTCAATATAAATTCTTTTCAAGTTGTATGAAGGAGTCAACTCAGAAGCGCCCATTTTGAAGCACCTTTGCAGCCCGAACACGCCTACATTCACCTCAAAAACAAACTCAGTCTTCATCCGAATGAAAGGTCGAAATCCAATCAAATTCCTTTTAGAATGGGAAGAAGTACAAAAATCCTCAAAACCTGGCGTCATTTCTGGTAAGTTTGCTATATAGGACTTCTTTTTAAAAAGAAATAAATAAATCTAGAAAGCCTCTGCCGTGAAAAAGTCTTCATTTCGGGCAAAGAAAATTCAACCTACAATTTTACAAGCCCTGGATTTCCTTCTGGATACAAGGCAAACTTAAATTGCGAATGGATTATGAAACAGAACAGCAAAACCACATTTTATTGCATTTTGACGTCATCAGTTTAGATACTCGACGTTTTTCAATGGCCACAAAATGTCTCACAGACCTCATTCATGTCCATAACAGTAAGAGAGTTTATTTATTTTTTTAACTTCTTAAAATTTTAGTGGACAGTTTAACTACAGAAAAAGACAAAATTGTGACGGTTTGCCGTAATAATGAAACAAATTTACCATTTACGGGAGGTAACATGGTTAAGGTTACGTTCAAAACTGATTACGCGTCGAACGGAACTGGATTTTCGGCTCGAGCTTCATCAGGTAAAACAAATTTTTAAAACAATATTTTTCTCATTTTTTATTTAGTATGTGGAGGCTCATCACGGAGCCTTACGGAACAATAAGCGTTCCTAAAGGTAAATACATGAGCTGCCAATGGAACATCACAGTAAAACCTGGAAGAAAAATTAAAATAAAATTTACCAAATTTATTTTTCCTGTACCTTCTTCAAATTCGTGTACAAAGGAGGTTATGTTATTGTGAGTATTTTTAAAATATTTTTTATTTACATAACCTTTCATTTTTAGGTTAGAAATGGAGGTTATCCTGATTCTCCGTTTCTTGGAGCAGGAAAATTCTGTGGAAAGGAGGCGCCATCTGATCTCGAAACAAGTAGCAACAAAGCCTATATTTTCTTCCAACAGCTTTTGACAGAAGTAAGTTTTTTAGATGGCAAAAATCTAATATTTTCTTCAGGACATAGAAATAAGTTATGAGTCTTCTTCGGAAAGATGCAATCAGGAAATATTTTTGTCCAAAGATGGCGTCACTTCGGTCAACATAAGTACACCAAATTATCCAAATGTACCCCATCCTCATACAGAATGTAAATGGGTCGTTTTCACCAAATCAGGAACGAGTATACACTTTCAACCAATGAGCCAATTTAACCTAAATTATTCACCAAAGTAAGAAAATTTATGGTAAATAATTATTTAATTTTTTTTTTATTTTAGTTGTGCATCTGAATATATCGAGGTGCATGAAGGTAGTTCGGAAATGGGACGTTTGATTGGGCGCTATTGTACGGAGACACCATCTTCTATTTTGTCTGAAGGGAATTCTCTATTTATTAAATATTTCAACGATGTAGCAGACCCTAAAGACGGTTTTCAAGCCACAGTTTCTTTATGTAGGTCGCCATATTGCCTTAATTGTATTTAATTTAATTTACAGCGAAATGCGGAGGAGCTTTCTTCGATGGTTACTCGCATGAAATTTATTCACCGAATTATCCTAAAACTTATGAAATCAATTTGACATGCACATGGATTTCCATGGTGATATAGGATCCGGTTTTGAGGTATCGATACCGAAAATTGATTTTGGATTCGCATCGTCTGCTGCGAAAAACGACACTAAGAAATATGAGGAGAAACTCGACAATTTGGCGATTTATCAAGTTAATAAAGGAATCACCAATTTTTATGTTGGGAATGTTCCAGCGACTACTTTTGAGACAGAAGACAACCATATTAAGATTGTTTTTAAATCAAGGCAGAAAAAAGACCAGTGGGTCAAGAACAAATCATTTTTGATTACTGTCCGAAGAGTTTATACAGGTTATATTTTATAGGTTATCTTTTTTAAGATTAAATTTTAGGTTGTGGAGGAACATTGGAGGCTTCTGAAGGTGAAATTTCATCACCTGGATATCCAAAATCGTATCCGAATAAATATTGCTTTTGGGCAATCTCAGCACCATATGGAAACCGAGTAACGTTGACCTTGAGCGATCTTGATATACCAACTTCTACCGATATCGAACAAAACGTCCTTTCGGTAAAAGCATTCATGAATTAAAAAAAAAATTATTTTTCCACAGATTTACAATAGTCAAGTTTCGACATGGTCATCGATTGCTGCGCTTTCTGGATTTAAGCCAAACGGTACTGTCATTGAGTCCACAGGAAACAAAATGATAATCACCTATTACTGCTATAATTGCGAAACTCATAGAGGATTCAAGGCCACATACATGACTACAAGATCCATGAGTATTTTTTCTACCAAATTATCTTTGCATTGACCAACTTTTACAGCATGCGGAGGTCACATCGGAGGAAAAAATGGTTCCATATCGTTTTCTAGCTCTTCAGAATTTCCTTCTTTCCACTGCGTCTGGAAATACATCAAAACGACAGAGAACACATTAAGTTTGACGATTACAGGAAATTTTAAGTTGAAAAATGATGGTTCTACTTACTGCGACTCGAACGATTTGATGATTAAGCATTCAAGTAAATGTTTTTAAATAATTTTTTGTTTATTTAAATTTTAGGTTATAATTTTTTGATGGTCTTATGCGCTGGAGCGACAAAAAGCAGTACTTTCCATGTAGCTTCTGCTCTTGAAGAAATAATTATAGAAGTAAAATCAGAAAATTGATGATTTGAGGGAGAAGAGAGAACACCAAAGCGCCATACGGCGCTTCACTCAGAAAAGCCACCAAAAGAACAATATTTTAAAACAAGATGGCATTAAAATAGAGAAACGCCAATTTGGAGTATTTTTAGGAGTTTTTCTTCGCTTTTTGGCCTCTGACCCATTGGTCGCCACTCTGCAGGCAGCTCCATAAACTAGAACAAAGTGAAGCGCCGCATGGTGACACTTTCGTGTTCTCTTTGCTCCCAAAGCTAGAAACTAATCCATTTCCTGACATTATTATTTTTAGTCAAGTGGAAGTTATAAATCTGACAATCATTTCAATTTTACGATTTCTTGGGTTTTGAACGATTGCGGTGGAAGACTTCAAGGGGAAGTTTTATCTCTGGCAAGTCCGCAGTTTCCTAAAAATTATTTACCTAATACTGACTGCGTTTGGAATATTCAAACGAAGATGTACCAAACTAAGGTAAAATTTTAAGGGGCTTTCAGTGTAAAAGATTCTCATTTTAGATACACTTTAATAATTTTGTCCTTGAGACAAACTGCGACAATGATTATTTAGAGATACAAAGTGGAAACTATGGAGGACCATATCTGGGTAAATTTTGTGGTACAATCCTCCCAGCTGATCTTATCGCATTTTCTGATGACCTACAAATTCACTTCCATACAAACTCCAAAGATGAGTTCTCTGGGTTTAACCTCACATTACAATCAAATTCACAATGTATGTCCATTTTCAATTTTTTTGGTTTTTTACATTTTTTTAGCTTGTGGAGGTTTGGAGCATGGAACAAGAGGTTATATTTCATGGCCTCAGTATGGAATGTATGAAAACAATTTGGAATGTGAATGGCAAATAATCATCCCTAGAGGTTATCACATCGGGGCTAAAATCATCAACAGGTTTCAGATTGAAAAAAGCGACTCTTGCAAAAACGATTACTTAGAGGTTATTTTTATTATTTAAATTTAAATAATTATTTAAATTTATAGTTTTTCGACTATTTTAACTCAACTTGGACATCTTTGGGGAAATTCTGCGGACGAGAAATTCCACCGCCGATTAACTCGACGTCCAATAGAATGATGTTGAGGTTTAGGACAAACGATAGAATAACTGGGGACGGTTTTGAGGTTAGATTGAATAAATAAAAATTTTAAAAGTGTTTTTAGGTTGATTGGAATGCAAATTGTGGTGGACTTTTTGAAGCTATGTTGGAAAAACGAAATATTTTTTCGCCGGATATCCAAAGCAATACCAGGGGCCTTTCAGATGTAACTACACCGTCGTCTCTCCCAAAAAGTACATCGAAGTTCATTTTAACTCATTTGAACTTGAAGAGGGTATTCATAATTTCCCATTTTCTTTTTTAAAATTCAATTTTAGAGACCCAATTAGAATGTATGTACGACTATGTACAGATAATAGCCAATAAAAGAGGCCCTTTCGTTTATAATTCTGACAAAGACAAAAATACTGCGGAAAAAAGACTCCTGAGAATTTCATCGCTTGGGAAAAGTTTACCATTATTTTTAAAGCTGACTTTGGTAACAATTTCCCTGGTTTTGACCTAGAGTATCAAATTTATGGTAATTTTAAAACAAAATTGAAATTGAAAATAAAATTTTATTTTTTCCAGATTGTGGTGGTGTTGCTACCGATGATTCTACGATAACTCCCCCAAATAATAATTTATATGGAATGTGGTCTCCCATAAACTGTACATGGACAGTTACCGCCCCTGTGGGGAAAATAATCGTTTTTTCGTATGTAAAAATCAAATAATATGTATTAATTTTACATTTTTAGAATAAAATTATTGCAATTGAGAGTGACAAATCAGTGTCACGAGAATATATTAAAATATGGGATACAGGAGTTTCTGAAAATAAAACAATTATTGGAACTTTTTGTGGAAATTTGAATACAAAAGTCGACAAATTTAGGACTAAGTCAAATCAAGCTTCTGTCGATTTTAACTCAATATTTTTCACAAAGTCGTCCAAATTTGAAATCCATGTTAAGTTTACTTATGGTACGTTCCTAATTTTCTCACCATTTTGCGAGAAAACTGTTTGTTTTTTTAGAATTTTTTCATTTTTGATTTCTACATATTTGTGATTTTCGAAAATTTTGTATTTAAGTACATAAATGTATTCTAAAGCCAAATCGGAACAAAAAATTTTTTTTAAAGCCAACAGTTTTCTAGCAAATTGAAGCATAACCTAACTTTTTTAACCTTTCTCCTTAGGTGAAGCTGCAGGATGTGGTGGGACCAGAGAGATTACTTCTGGAATTGAAAAAATTGATTTTTCAACCAAAAACTTTGATGAACTTGAAACTTATGAATGTTCTTGGATTGTCAAAGCACCTGTCGGAAGCTCTATTTTGTTTACAATAAAAAATTTAATATGACACATGAAGATTATTGTTCCGCATCGCTTTTAGTATGTTAAACAATAAAAATAAAATTAATATTTTATTATTTTTATAGGTTTCTGATGGTTACGAATATGAGGATGAAATATTTTTTGAATGTAGTGTTGACGAAGATTATCAAAGAGTAACCACCGGGCACATTTTGTCTCTTAATTTTGTTTCTTACACAGATTTCAGAAATATTACTTTTTCCGCAGAATTTAAAGCTCAAAAATGTAATTTTTTAACTTTATTTTGGGTTATTTTTTTGGTTTTTAGCTTTATGTGGTATCTCAACGATAAACGTGACAAACGCCGCAGACGATTACGTCGCCGGATTATCCGCAAAATTACCCGACGAATGTGAACTGTGTTTGGAATCTTTTTAGCCAAAACCGTAAAATTTATATTCATATAGAAGACCTCGATATGCCGGCTTATGACGAAAAGTGGTGTTTCCACGATCGGCTTTATATTGAAAATTTGGCCACTGTCGTGAGTTATTATATAACCTTATAATCTATATAATAACCTAAACATAATATAATAAATTAACCTAATTTTTATAGGATTCAAATCGATACTCTCTGAAAAACGACGAGACTTATTTTATCGGATCTGATCGGTATCTAAATGAAAACGAACATGACTTTTTGGTAATGAAAATATTCCTTTCATATTGTATTTAATTATTTATTTTATAGAAAAATCATAGCAAAACTCTAGACCACACATTGTTCCTTCTATGTGGAAAAAGTTGGATCAACGATTTATATTTCAACTCAAAATTAGTTCAGATTAAATTTATAAGCGATTATACAAATACAAGTCGAGGATTTAAGCTTACCTTTACCTCAAAATGTAAGTTTATTTTTTGAAAAATGGAAAAAATAATTAAAACTTTTTAGCCTGTACAAGAAATTATACAAGCGACTATGGACGTATACAAGAAGAAAATATAAAAAATGTCGCATATTTATATTTGCTAAGGAAAATCGAACAATTTCTTTATATTTTAGAAATCAAAATTTGCCTTACGGTGATAATTGCAAAAGAGGACATTTAAAGGTAATAAAAAATTTTATGAATAATTTAAATTTTTTTAAAGGTCTACGAGGGTTTGGGGACGGACAAACTTCTTTTTAGCACGTGTAGCTATAAAAACCCAGGGGCTGTATTTGCTTCAAGCTCGACAGTATTGATTGATATGTTTAGCGATAATAATTATGGAGGGATTGATCTAACCTATACTTCTACAGATCAAGGTTAGAAAATTATAACCTAAAAAGTATTGAAAACAAGTTTTTTTTAGGACCTGGATGTGGAGGGAATTTGACTGGAGGGTTGGGGGCTTTTACAAGTCCGTTCTATCCTGATAATTATAGGAAAGAAATGCGTTGCGAATGGTATATTATGGGGAGAGTCGAGCTTCATCCTGTTTTGGAATTCAAAGGTAAAAAAATCGGGAAAACTCCAAATTTGTAATTTTTTTTGTACAAAAACCAAGAAAAATCCGTTTTTTTTAAAGACATAGAAAAATGTTGGAAAAATGGGTGTTTCTTGTGAATGAATGCACACAGACTAAAGCTTTTAACTTCCTTCTTTTAACTTCTTTAAGTTATTGTGATACCCTCCACATCAGGTTTTTGGGGAAGGGTCTTCCAGACCCCGGAGGGTCAAATCGAATATTGATCTACCGATCTCAACTTTGTCTGTGGTGCCGGCCGCCGTAGCATTTTTCTGAACACTTTACGGCTTTTTCAACCGATTTTCACCAATTTTCTTTAGTCGGTGAACAAGAAACTAACGAGGGCGATTTTTGAATTTCGAAAAAATGGCGGAGATGTCTTTGAAATTTTAAAAAATTGCTGCGGCTGAACCAAACCAAATTTTCAAATACTCCTTAAATTTTTTACGATTTTGGTGCAAAAAAAAATTATCATTTTAGTAGGGAGAAATTTCATACTTCCAAGCGTTACGAGAGGGACCTCTCTTGGGCAAAAATCCCATTATTTCTACCTTGATGCTTATAAAAATTTTCGAAAAAAAAAAAAAAAAACTTCCTCCTCCTTTATACTTACCCCACCGTTATACTCCCTTCCCATATACTTCCCCTCCTTATGACGCTCCGTTATACTTCCCCACTTTAACACTTCCCCCTCCTATATTTTTACTTCTCTTTAAGGAAGTTTTCGTTGGAAGCTCTTCAAACAAGCTTTATTCCAGTTTCGCTGTGATTTTTCAGTTTTATTTTTTATTTTTCAGTTTTCGATCTCGGACCTCAGGAAACATGTACAACCGACTACATCGAAGTCTACGACGTTTCCGAAGATAGTAAAACGTTAAAATCGATATTCTGCGGTCAAGTATGTAAAAATACACCAAAAAACCCTTTTTAATTTAATTTCAAGGACAAACCTGCAAAATAATCGGAGAGAAGAAAAAATGTTGATCGTTTATAAAACCAGCGTACATAACGGCGGCTCCGGATTTTCCGCCAAGTTCGAACTCATGGGTAACATTTATTTTTCAAATTATTTATTTTCATTCTGTTTTTTAGCTTATAAAAAATTTCCCCTACAAAACAGCCTTCCATTCTAAATATCCAGTGTAAATAAAATTTATTTTAAATTTTTAAATCCTTTTCTTTGGAATAAAAATAATAAAAACCATTTAAAACTTCATTTTTTATTATATATTTCTTTAATGTCTAAAATATTCTACAAACAGGGAAAAATCTATTACACCTTCTTCAAATATGTAATTTTCAAATTGACACTGTAGAGTCAGAAAACAAAATAGAATTTTTTCTATGGAATTCGGACTTACATGAGCATTCTGAACTAAATTTGCGTTTTTTTAAACAAAAAATTGACTTACATTAAGCTGTACATATACAACTCCCAGTTTTTATATACAAAAAAGTATATACGTCGAGAAAAAAGAAAAAAATACAATCACAAGGCCGATGGAATTTTTCCTAACAGGATTTTTAAAAAAGAAAAACGTAGAAAAAAAAATAACAGGTACCTAAATACACTTATTTTGTTTCTAGTGCTCTGACGCGTATTTTAATTTTTTTAAATCTTCCACCCAGTAGATAAGGCAAGGTGACTTCTTCAAAAAGACAAAATTCAACACATCATCCCACTTATGAATTTTTACAGTTTTTACTAATCCAAAAAAATACTCTTTTTCTTCCTTTTTAGAATTCCGCGCCAATCAAAGTCGGGTTTGACAAATAACAACTTTTAACAATATTTTTGATTCCTAACTTTTTAGGCACTTGGTTATTATTTAAGATTGTACATTTATATTTTGAAAAAACAAAGATTTATAAAAATAACTTTAAAATTAATCTTTTAAATATACATATTTTTTTTGGTCTTGCTTATTGAGAAAAAAAATAACTACATCTAATTTTTTTTCTTTTTTTTTCAATTTTTATATCAACAAAAACATCAAACAAGTTGTATTGTTAAAACCGACCTGATATTTACAACTATTGGATAAAAAAACAATATAAAACAAAGAAAATGAAAAAAAAAATTTATTTAATTTAAAAATTAACAATATTCCCAATAGTTGTGCACAATAGAGATTTGTACTCTAAAATTTTATTATTATTTTTCTGGATTTTTTTCCTGCAAAAATCAATTAAAGAATATCTTTAAAAAGGAATAATAATTCTTTCTTAGATTAAAAATTTAAACAACTTCTTCTTCTCCATCGTGTTTTCGCTTTTTGTCGTGTG
>JACGAQ010001969.1:0-48436 GCA_014119065.1 Orius insidiosus
GTTATTGTGTAGTTTTGGTTGATAGGGCTTTACCCCATTATAGCTACTTTTGTACTTAGCTACAGCTACTTTTATTGCTGCAGTTTGTGGTCGAATTCAGGTTTGCAAGACCAATTTGGCCTCTGTTATTGTGAGTAGTTTTGGTTGATAGGGCTTTACCCCATTATAGCTACTTTTGTACTTAGCTACAGCTACTTTTATTGCTGCAGTTTGTGGTCGAATTCAGGTTTGCAAGACCAATTTGGCCTCTTTATTGTGAGTAGTTTTGGTTGATAGGGCTTTACCCCATTATAGCTACTTTTGTACTTAGCTACAGCTACTTTTGTTGCTGCAGTTTGAGGTTTCCGGTTTGCTAGACCAATTTGGCCTCTGTTATTGTGAGTAGCTTTGGTTGATAGGGCTTTACCCCATTACGCAACCAAGTGTCCAATAAAGTATAATAGGTTGTGATAAACTTAAAATCATTTAGGAACCATCCCGCCTGAGTAAAGTTAAATTGAATCTCCGTATAGGAAAGTTAAATTAGAAATTGTTAACTGATTTTGTTTATCGGAAACCTTGAAGCCGAGGTTGACGAGGGGATCGGAAATTGCGTTGATAGGTTTAGTGAGTGACATTTTGAGGTAACAAAGAGAAACAGCGCCCTCGCGAGAGTTGTTTGCGTCCAACTTGACTACAACCTGAACTTGTTATTAGGTTCGAAAGCGATTCGATCAATAGTCGATCTAAAAAAAGCGAAATCCATCGAGAAGCTTGTCCAAATCTATTAGGCTTCCATTCGAGTTAAAAAAAACATTGGAAAGGATTATTACATAAATTCTCTTCTGACTATGACATGGATTTAATTAAGTTGTTTTAATTGAAATTTTATGCTCGGATGGCGTAGACTTAGGAGGATCCGATATTAAAATTAATTAAGCTGTTGCTGTTCTTTAGTCTGGGAAATCCCCTTTTTAGCCAGGGCATGTGTTAGAACAGCTTTGAAAGGGGAGAATTTGAATGGGCTCTTCGGTGTGTAATTTAATTAGGAAAACGCGTCTATTCGAAGGCTTTTTTGATCGATCGTCGGAAGGACGTGGCGAAAGGAGCGGGAAAGTCTGATGGCAAGAAACGTCAGGTCTTTTGTTTGAATCTATAGGTGGAATGAGTGATATTTTAGTTCTAAAGGACCACATCTGTATTCACCGGCGGTCACAGGCTCAAAATTGAGACAAAAAATGAGAGAGCGGAAAAAAAGGAGAGTTCCAACTTCCAACGAAAACTTCCTTGAAGAGAAGTAACAATATAGGAGGGGGAAGTATAACGGAGGGGACGTACAACGGAGGGGGAAGTATATGGAGGGGAAGTATAACGGAGGGGAAGTATAAGGAGCGAAGTATAACGAAGGGGGATGTATAAGGGGGGAAAGTATAAGGAGGGGGAAGTATAAGGAAGGGAAGTATAACGGAGGGAAGTTTTTTTTTTCAAAAATTTTCCTTTTTTTTTTTGAAAAACTTTCCGGTTTTCTTTTTTAAATTTTTTTTTTTTTGAAAAATTTTTAAGTTTTTTTTGATAATTTTTCTAATTGTCAAGGTAGAAATAATGGGCTCTTTGGCCTAGGATGGATGTGCCTCTCGTAATGGGTGGAAGTATGAAATTTCTCCCTACTAAAAAAATAATAATTTAAAAAGTGGCAATTTTTTTACACCAAAATTCGTAAAAATATAAGGAGTTTGGTGAAAATTTGGTGAAAATCAGACCAACGGTTCGGCCGCAGCAAATTTTTTAAAATTTCAAACAGCCATATCTCCGCCATTTTTTCGAAATTCAAAAATCGCCCTCGTTACATTCTTGTTCACCGGCTAAAGAAATTTGTGTGAAAATTTGGTGAAAATTGGTTGAAAACTGTGGCCGTAAAGTGTTCCGGAAAAAATGCTACGGCCGGACGGCCGGTGCCACAGACACAGTTGAGATCGGTAAAGATCCATATTCGAATTTACCGTCCGGGTCTGGAAGACCCTCCCCAAAAACCCGACGTGGAGGGTATCACAATAACTTCTTTAAGGAAGTTAAAAGTGCACTACCTAATTTGCCCAAGAAACAGCACCATTTTGAAAGAAGAATCCGTCGAAATTTGGGGGAAATCGTAAGAAAATTACGGCCGCAAAGTTTTCCGGAAAAATCACCTTAGATATCCTCATGAATTTTATGGGGTCTGGATATGCCCATTGGAGGGTACACAATAACTACCTTTTTGATGACGCAAATCCGTTTCGCGCAGAACTCTAGAAATGAATCAGAGATCAAATTTGGATGGGACTCCAGAACAGTATTTTCCGTCTAAAAAGTAAAAAATTATGCTAAAATGCATTCATTTCGTGAGATTCTGATTTGACATCATGAAAATAAGATAAACGATCGCTCACTAAAATTATTTTAATGAATGGCTATTTGGGGTGAGTAATTTAAAATGGAAGGATCGATGATAAAAAGGTTGAAACTTATTTTATACGTTATAGAAAGTGTATTAAATTTAAATGGTCGAGTGTATAGGAGTGAGAGAGAGCGAGGAGCAATAAAATATCAGTTTGGTTCATGGTAAAGAGGGTGGTGGTGGGACATGTTGGGGGTTTGGTGGGGTTCTGCCGGTATAAGCGCCTGCGCCATTTTCACCCCTTTGGCTTTTCATCTACACAGCATCCAGGAGTAAGAGAGAAGTCTCGAAAGTAAAACGTTCGACCCCCCGATATCCCGACCGAACTCAGCCTCTGCTCTCTCTCTAAAAAAAGAACCCTTCTTCGCTTTTTTTAGTCATTTTAAAAAACGTGCGAGTGTTTTGTGATTGTGGTTGTTTCTGGACGTTCAGGGATCATCTGTGAGTACTTTTTCGCCTCTTTTTTTTTGTGGGCTTTTTTCCCCACCCACGACTTCTCACCAAAGGTCGTTCACCTTTTGTTAAATTTCCAGATGTCAGAATAGATTTACAAATTTCTATTTTTTATTCAACTTTCTTAGAATCTTCTACTGCCAAGGATCCCGCATTGAGGGTAACCCTCCCCTCCCTCCCTTTTCATCCCTTCTTACTCTCTGATTTCCAACCTCATTCTAAGACACACAGACACCATTTATTATTAAATTTGACTACTTTTCTCATAGAAAATTACTTTCATAAAAATTCTCTTTTCAAAATTAACATAAACTAAGAAATATTAAGAATCTCAATTAAAAAGTCGAATAAAAAAACAGGCAGCTTCTTGTAATCTGCGTTAGAAGGAGAATTTAAATACAAAATTCTCAATAATTTATAAATTATTATAAATTCTTAATCATGGGTGGGAAATAATCAACTGGGTAAAAGAAAAACAACAAAAATAAAATATTTGTTTTTAATTAAAATTGAAAAAATTTCCATAGAGGGAATGGGAAAAATAATTGAACTTTCTATTTGAAAAGAGGTAAAAATTATTCTGAGCTAACTGTGCGCTCTTATTTTGTAGTGAAATCTAAGTATCTTCATTACTCATTAGATAAATGATGTCTTAAGAAATAATGAGCTTTTGAAATCTACGTCAGAAGAGTAATATTCAGGAAAACATGGTAAATAATTATTTTTACCCTCTCTTTCGGTTTAAAACTGTGACATGTAGGTTAAATTCCCTGACTCCCAACCTCATTTCGAGAGAACACACTCGGACTCTATTAATTATTTCGTTTGATTGCTTTGCGCTCTAGGTTGTATAGGATGAATGGATAAATTTTAAAAAAATTTGCTTCACTTTGATGTGCATTTAAAATAGAGGAAAAAGACATGTATTTTTAAATATTATTATTTTATTTATTTTTAAAGTATTTTAATAACAACAGAAACAATATATTGTTTAAAGAATTTGTGAGTTAAGCAGTGGGGGGGGGGGGGTATCGATCATATTTATTATGCAATTTATATTTTTAAAAAATTAATGAAATACCTATTATGGGAATATATTTTTGATTTTATCACTTTAATTAGTATTGTTTGAAAATCACGTTATAAATTTTCATATTTTGATTTAGGAAATCTATAAATAAAGGAGTGCAGACATTTTCAATATGAAAAAGTTAAACAAACCTTTTTGATTAAAAATAAATTATTTTTCGAACATTTTTTTTTTTAGGTTACCATGAACACGCCTCCATGGAGTAAACAAAAAGGATAAAAAACTTCCAAAATAAGATGAAAAAATTACTCACGGTGTCAATTAAAAAGTAGCGTAAAAGCGACTAAAAGTTAAACACGGTTAATAAAATTAAAGGATCACTTGTGATTTTAAACTGAAACTACTCTAGTTGATCCCTCAAAATTAGATTTATTTTACTTTTAAAGCCACAGGTAGAAAGTTTGGATTAATTTCTTTAAGGATCCTAAATTTCCTTAAGTTTCCTAAAATTCCTAAATTTCCTAAAATAACCTTAAATTTCTTTAAGGATCCGAAGGATTGGAAAGCGAAATACATACTTTCAACCGTGGGGTCCCCAGGGCTCTTCAAAGAAAAGAATTTCAAACAGTGATGCCTTCATTTTTTCCACGCGCCAGGGCTCGTTAAATTGTTTACGCTTTTAGATTCTCAAAGGAAATTGTTTCACCTTTCTGAAAGTAAAATTCATCAAATTAAGGGGATACGGCAGTTTGAAAATGATGCGAATGTTAAGGTGATCACAAGGGATCCTTTAATTTTGTTTAGCAGTGTAGTTGACTCAACCGTGCGGGCTGTCTCAACTAAACGTAAAACAAAAGACGTAGCTAAATGAGTGTGGGGATGGTGCTGAGGCCGTCTCATTCTCCATGGTGTCCTTGCCCATTGTTTCTTTCATATAATTGATCATTCCTTTTCATAAACTGTTTATAAAATAAAGTCTGGATGGCTTTATCATAAATAACCCTTGTAAAAATTATTTTGTTAACAAAATATTGCAAATGATTACAAAAATTATGCAAATGATGGCTTATGCTTGGCTCTATGCATAAAGTCTCTGGATTAATAACTTCCAATTAGGAGTTTAATTTAATTTATTATACACAGAAATATTATTTTTTGATAAAAATAACATTCGATATCTAAAGACAAAATAAAAATAGTTTATGTGACCTTTTAAAATGAGTGAAAAAGCATGTGATGGAAAATCATAAAGTGGTATAACGATCCTTTCAGAAGGTTTAAACACCGGAAATAAACCCAAGTAGTGAAAATGATTACACATCGGTTTATTACCTATTTTTAGTTTCATAAAAATAAAGGGAAAAAATTTTTTGATGGTTTAATAAAATATTTATTTTTAGACGTTTTTGAAAGCGTTTTAGGTAGATTTTTTTGAGATGGATTCGAGATAAGCAACCGCCTCAGCCTGATTATTTTCACGAGCTATATCAAGGGGTGTTTCATCAAGATTATTTTGACGAACATGTTAGCGTTTGTATTCTCTTTGAAATATTGTAAAACGTTCTTCAATCCATGTTCAGCTGCCTTGTGGACGGGCGTATTTCCACTGGGATCTTCCTCATTTACATCCGCTCCTTTCTCGATAAGATATTTGACCCATTCCACACCTCTCCATGATTGAGAACCATATGGAGAGCTGTTGATTCTTCTCCGTCTCTCGTGTCTATCGGAATTCCCAAATCGATGTAGTATTTCAGCATGTCAAAATTATTTTTCTTGGCTGGTTCCTCGATGAAATTATATGTTCTCCTTTTATCAGCTGTCAAATTTGCGCCTTTCTCTACTAAATATTTGACGACATCCCATTTTCCAAAGAAGTTTGCGGTCAAGGTGGGTGTACCTCCGTAATTATTTCTATGGTTCACATCAAGTTTCTCAACTTCAACCAAACGTTTGACTTCATCCAGCACTCCCCGTTGTGCAGCATCGAACAAAGCTGAAAAAAAATCTCTTCAGTTCAATTTTTTCATAAGAAATAGAGAAACAATAAACTTATCGTTTTATAAATAAAAATAATATAAAATATTACCAGTATTTCCAGCATTTATCGCTTCTCCAGCAATGAAAACGAAGAGCGAAAGAAATATAATGAATCTCATCATGAAGAATTAATGACTGGCGAAATCTAAATAAATAAGAAATATTTATAGTAATTTTATTATCTTCAATATCTTATCAAATTTTTTGATAGTAGTAGACATAAGTTTAATTTTGCAATTTTTTTTAGTAGGTACATATTTCACCTTCACTTTTAAATAAAATAATAGAAAAAATTAAAGTCTGAGCCTCCAGGGAAATTTAGGATGCTGCAGTCTCATAAAAATTTATTCGCCTTTTTTTTCTCGCCTTCTCGAATCAAAGTGGGAGAGAAACAAAAAATTAATCGAGAACTTTGGATTTTCCTGTGGGAAACGATGGGAACTTGTAAAAGGCAAAGAGGTTGCTTCGTCGTTAGGGATTCTTGAGGACTGTGGGTTAATGAAGGACGTATTAAATGTTTTAGATGATACTGACAATGTTATCCTTGAGAATTCCTTCTTCCCCTCGTAGCATCCACTTTTATCCATTCTTTAAAATTTTCTATAACAATATTATGGGTCCACAAGTAATTAAAATGATCTATTTAAACAATTGAGGCGCTCCGGGTACGAAGGGCGAACTCAACAAAACGTAGTTTGAGATATTCGCATTTTAAAGTTTTATGTTACGGGCGAACTAAACAGAAAAGTCATGCCCTGGAATGGGAAAAAGAGTGCGGGGATGTGGAGTTCACCCTTCGTACCCGCTCGGATATCGCAGTTAGAACTTTGCCGCATATCGGTTTTTACGTATTTAAAGGGGAAAAAAGGGCGAACTCAACATAAAAATTATATGGGTGTATTCACCAAGAGGTCTAGAATCTGAAAATGAAAAAAAAAAATGTCCGATGTTGAGTTCGCCCTTCGTACCCGGAGCGCCTCAATTGTCTGTTGGGAGAGAGGGAGGGGGATAGTGAAAAAATTTAAATAAACGAAACAATTATATAAGGAGTCTGAATATCTTGCTAAACCTTTAACGTTTGACATTAATTTTTGATAAGTGCCAAAAAATTATGGGTTAAAAGATTATCAACGATTTGAGGTTTCCTAATCTCTAATAAATTTTTTTTACGATGAAAGTCGAAGGGAGAAATTTTTTTTATGGTTTCATAAAATATTTATTTTCAGATGTTTTGACAGCTTTTTAGGTAGATTTTTTTGAGATGGATTCGAGATACACGTTCGCCTCAGCGTGATCATTTTCACGAGCTAAATCAAGGGGTGTTTTTTTCCATATTTTATCTTTGGCGAACATATCGGCATTCGTATTTTCTTTGAAATATTGCAAAACGTTCTTCAATCCAAATGCGGCCGCGTAGTGGACGGGCGTTCTTTCCAAGTAATCTGGCGCATTTACATTCGCTCCTTTTTCGATAAGATATTTGACCCATTCCATAAGATCTCCTTTGCGATAATTGATAGATAGATGGAGAGCTGTCAATTCTTGTTCGTTTCTAGTGCTCAACGGAATTCCCAAATCGACGAAGTATTTGAGCATTTCTAAATTATTTTGCCTGGCTGACTCTTCGAAGAATACATAATTGTTTTTATCGGTTGTCACATTTGGGCTTTTTCGACTAAATATTTGACGACTTCCCAGTTTCCGTTCCGTGCCGCTACTGATGCGGGTGTATTTCCGTACTCATATTTTTTGTTCACATCTAATTTTTCTACTTCGACCAAACGTTTGACTTCATCCAGCTGACCTTTTTTTGCAGCATCGTACAAAGCTGAAAACATAAATCTCTTTAATTTATTTTTCGTAAATAATATCTGAGGAAGAGAGAGAGCTGAAAAATACAACTTTTCGCTGCTAAAAATCTACTTTTCAACTCAATACGACATAATATGTAATGGTTTTATATTTATTTCTTTAAAATAATTAATAAATTACCGCTATTTTCCTGTTCTCCAGCAATGAAAACGAAGAGCGAAAGAAATAGAACGCCTCTCATCACGACGAATAAATAACTGGCGAAATCTTAGAATTTTTTTAAAAATATCTTATCTAAATTTTTATTGGAAGTAGGAGACGATAGTTCGGAAAAATTTTGCGATTTTCCTCCTCAATTTCTCGTACTCAAAGAGGGGAAAAAAACAAAAACTTAATCGAGAATTTAAAATTTTTCTTGAAAATACACGAAGGGAACTTGTAAAGGGCGAAAAGGTTACTTCGTCGTTAGGGATTCTTGATGAGGAGGCCTGTGGTTAATGAAGGTATTAAAGTGTTTTAGATGACACTGACAATGTTATCCTTAAGATTAAAACAACCCCACCCTCTTCTCTCGCTCGTAGCACACACTTTTTATCAACTTTTTAAAATTTTCCATCATTACAGGTTTAAAATTATTAAAATATCTCTTAAAATTAGAGTCGTGGGGGGTGAACATTTTTATGAAGAGGGATTGAAATAAACGAAATAGTTGTATAAGGAGTCTGTTTCTAATTATTGGGCTTAAAAACAAAAAGAAGGCCAAAAAAACAGCTTGAAAAAATAAAGTTATTTTTTATCAATTTAAAAAAAAACTTTTTGATCGTTATACCGTTTTTCTACTCACCTGAACTTGGCTCCCTAGAATGAAGTTTTTATTCTTTATATTCTTGTTTTAATTAAAAATAATAAATTTTCAATATGGGGGTAAATTAAATTAAAACTCCTCTCCCTATAAATGGAAATTATTAATCCAGAGGGACAAATTTATGCATAGAGCCCAACATAAGGGCGGCCACTATCATTTGCATCTTTTTTCATCATGTTTTCGCATATTATCCTCGATTTAAAATTGCTCTTTCGTCCGAGTTTTAATTAAATTATGATGGATCGTTTTAAAAAAAAAGTTGAACAAAATAAAAATGTCTTTTCGCCGTGAAAGAGAAGGTTAATGGAAAGGATGACTCATTAGGTGAGAGAAACAATGGGAGAGGACACTACGGGAAATGAGACGTTCCCCTCCTCCCTATTCACTCTAACCATTTAGTTACCCTCATTCCAACAGTCACAAACGTCTTTTGTCCAAACGAAGACAATCGAGTTGGGACAAACCGCACAAGTTTTTACTCACCACTTGTCACGATACAATTTCACATTTTCCTTACAAATGGAGCAAAAACAGAGCCTCACGAACGCCTAAAACTTGATAACCTTGCTCTGGGAAATAAATGAGATCCTGGGTACAATCCCTGGATTATGCAAAAGGGTTTTAGTGTTTAACATTTTTTTTTTAAATTGGCGTCAATATGGCGACAGCTTCCGTGAAAACCTGTACCGTTTACAACAAAGTACTTGGCGAAAGGAGAAAACTCTTTTTTGGTAAAAACCGCGAATGCTTTGAAGGTTTTCCGAACGGTATAGAAGTTACGCCCGTAAAAAACTTTCAAGAATGTTTCCTCCCGAAAGGTCACCGTCCCCCTTTTAAACTGCAGTCAAAAACTTTTCCTTTTATAATTTCGGCCCTGGTTAAAAAAAGGACCTTCATAAATCAACTTTAACCGGTCTTCCTTAATATTTCTGTATAAAAAAATTATCTGGCATATTGACAAAAATCGAGCGAAATGTATGATAAAATGAGAGTATCTACCCCTGGCAACAGATCGGGTCTTCCCCGGGCGAGGGCGGAAAGCTAAAGAAGGGGAAGCTGCGAGTAGCAGAGAGGGAGGTGGGAAGGCAGAGGAAAAAGGGGCTCAGTTTAAATCTTTCTGATTTATTAGACAGGCTTTTTAACGAAGGGAAAAAATGGAATATTTGACTTTTAAAAAACCATTGCGAAAAAAATTAGCACATTTCGGGCTTCTAAAAGCTTTAGTCGACCCCAGCATTACCAAATTATTCAACAATTTACTCTTTTTTCAACTTTTGGCCCCGGCAGTCGCCATGACGTCCTTAATGAATGTCAAAAAGTCAAAAACATTTTTAATGTAGGTGGTGGACATAATCAACGACGTCTGTCGTCGTATTTTTCAAGGCCGTAGCGGTCGCAGAAGGGCTCAGGGATCTCAGGAGGAGGTAAGGCGGCTTTTAGATTTCGGGTGAAGACTTCGATGTCTTTATGGGGAATGCAGAGTTCACGGTGAATCCACGGAGCGCCGATGGCATCTTTGTACGAAGTGAGAGGCCTTTTCAAAAACGACTTCATCCCACCGCATTTTTGTGCGGCCTGCGAGCCGTAAAGATTGGTCGCCGTGAATCTCATTACTTCGAAATTTTTATTCCTTGCTGCATGGTCTTTCATTCCCTAAGAAAAATTGTAAAAACAAAATATGTTCCCTTTTTACTTACGTCAAGCAACATTTTGGCTATTCCTCGTCTTCTGAAAAGTCGATTCACTGCGAGAACATCCACCGACCAAGCTTTATCAGTCTGATAGGTCTTATAAATATTCGACCTTTCTTCAAGTTGTGCTAAAAAGTGCATATAACGGCGAGAAACTGGCGTCCCCATTTTATCTAAAAACCTCTTTTATAAGAGCAGTTTTTTAAAAAATAGTACCGGCTAAAGTTCTTAACTCGTAGACTGTTGTCGGAGTGGTAGATCGGGCGATGGCGACTCCGAGGATTTCGCGGCTTTCTTGGACCATCGCGTAGAGAGCCATGTCGTCGTTCATACCGGTCAGGATGTACTGAAGTATCCCTGGGTTCGGATTCTCGTTTAGACCGGCCGCTACAAATACTGGCTCGTCCGGAAAGTAATGTTTGGACAAAAAGGTCGCCACCCGGCATTTTTCCGTGTTTGTCTCGGCACCTTTCTTATCTCCACTCCGCATATAGGAAGCTAGAATTTTAAACTCTCACTACAATATTTTTAAAAGGGGGGTTTCTTGGCCCCAAAATTAGGAAAAAAGGCAATCTTCGCTAAAAGATAAGAAAACGACCGAAACGGATGTTTCTAGGTCGATAAACTCCCCAGATCTAAAAGTGGTTTCTTGAGTCCAAAATATTGGAGTTCGTAAGGCGAAAAACGCCTAGAAATCTGCCACAAATGGTATTGTAGGAGAAAATAAATGTAAAAAACGGAAAAGTCTGATGAAAACAGTATTTCTTGAGCGGGTGAAGAGTTATGTACTCCTCAAACTATGGCTAATAGGCTGAAATCGTAGATTTTTTTTTCTTTAGATCTTCGATCAACGAGCTAACAAGAAAGATCTTTTTTTCTAACTTACCCAGCATTCTTTCGCAGGATCCAATTTTTTATATCTTTTTTGGAAGTGTCCTATCAGTCCTCCTACGCCTTCTGGAGAACTTTTCAGAATTTTTGTGCATATTCCAGCCTTGAACATGTTTATTTTTTATGTAAACTTATTGTGTATTTTTGTTCATGAAAACTTGAATAATGAATATTTTTAAATAACTACATATGTTTGATATAATTAAAACGTCAACTTTTCGACGAAACTGACGGGATTTTGTTTGTACTTTGTACATAACGAAAACAGTTCGAAAAACGAGGGTATTCAGATGCGGTTGTGGGGGGGGGGGGCAATAAATTAACAAACTCGTGAATGGGTGAAACAAAAGGACGATTAGTGGAGTGGGAAACCGTGAAAACCTCTCACGCCCTCCCTTTCATTCAACCAAGTCCCCTCTCTCGGCATCCCCGGCCGCACTCGCAACTATCAAAACGACACGGAGCCCTTTTCCACTCAAAAGCTTTTCGACTCATCTTCCAAGAAGTGAACGTCGGTAACACCTTCGGACCAGGGTCATCATAAAATTATACCCGTTGATTAAATTAGTTCTGATTCAGAAGCCTCCGTGATTGGATCCCCCCTCTCTCCTCCTGTCGATTAATTTCTGTCCTCAATTAGCCGAATTGATTGGACCCCGAAGACGCTCCAGTTCGCGCTCTTATAATTCAAATTTCTCCCCTCCAACTTCCGAAATTACAATGTTTTCCCAAATCATTTAAGTTGGAAATTGAATCTTTTTGTCAATTTGTGAATAATAACGCCAACTCTCAAGTTTCAGAATAAAATCACCTACTAAAATCAATAATAAATAAGTTCGTATTGTTTATCTGCAAACACCCATTTTGCCAGATTTTTTATCGTTTTATTGGCCACAAAACCTGAAAAACTGTACGTCCCACTACAAGTGATCCTGTAATTTTGTAGAGAATTGGAAGTCAAAATATACAGGGTGGCCAACTATATAAAAAGAGGTATATTACACGATTTTCATAAAACAAAGAAAAATCGTTTCCCCAAAGTCCGTAAAAAGATTACGATTTTAAAAAAAGGAGCTTAAAAAAATTAGTTTGTAAAATAAACTTTTTATGGGGTCAAAATTTATGTTCTTAAAAGCATATTCTTCATCTTAAGCTTGGCCTTTTCTTCCTTAATTTAATCAATCTCACCTCCTCCCTCTCCGAAGCGTGTATTGGCTTCTTTCACGGAAAAGTTTTTGATTGATTGACTTCAACGGATTAGAAACCTGACAATAACAAGGAATTAAGGGATAAACGAAAACCGACAAACAATATATTAAAAAAACTCAATGAATTCACAATTTTTTACAATTTTGCACAAAATAAGTATTCTATTGAAAACAATTTACTTCTGAAAACCAATTTAAGGTTTGAGCTTCCCACAAAAAACGAATGAAACTCTCTTTTAAGTTGGTAAATTACTGGTTTCGGACCTTAGGGTGAAAAAAAAATTGAATGAGCTCCTAATGAGATTTTTCTGGTTTGTTTTTCCAACGGGGGGAAGAGGAAAGAGTGTCGCAAATGAGAAGAAAAAAAGAAGGAGGCGGTGAAGAAAGCTACGAGTAATTACTGGATCTTACAAGGGCCTATCCCCTTCTGCGAAGACCCCTCTGAGATTATTTTTTCTTCACTATTCCATTCTTTTCTCCCTTGAAGAAAGCACTTACTGGTTTTCGTAAGAGAAACTCGAGTTATCCCAATTTTGATTACGTATCAGAAAAAAATGATTACTTGAGAAATGAAGCCAGAATAGAATTTGGTTTTTCAAGTTATTCCGGCTCCACTGAATTTCGGCGAAAGCTACCATCTGGCCCCACTTTTCTCCTTCCTCCAAGAAAATGTGCTGAAAAAATCGAAAGAAAACTAGTTTTATAAATCTAATTACCTGTGGTTGTTATCCAACTTTTCTCTTAGATATAAACTAGTTTGATACGTTTTTAAGATAATAACCTCATAACCAGTCATAATTTTTTTTGGGGAATCTTTTAATTTTAAACAGCTATAAGCACGAAAAAATCAAAGCCTCTTTTCGTAATATTTCCGGGCTTATAATTTATTCATCATAATAAAAATTTTAAGAGGGTAAAATTTTTCCTCTGTCCTTTTGACCTTTAAAAGTTTTTTTTAATGACATCTGTTTTCGATAAAAAAGACAGAGATTTGAAAGTTTGATAGAAAATAGAGATGTTTTCTCGTTTTTTTAGGTATTTTTTTTAATCGATTGTCATATAGATAGCCGCAACTCCCAACATCCCTTGTCTTTTTTTACTCCTCGTTTTTATCGATTGACTAACCACAGTAGGTATAAAAATACGGGAGTAAAAAAAATTTCTACAAAATGTTGTATCAGTTGAGCCCGTAAACAAAAAATTAACTTGTAAGAAGAAATTTTAGTGAAAAGATAGAAATGATTGTGATAGAGGGAATAGCTCACCTGACGAGGCTTTTTAAGCCGAAACGCGTCGTGAGATACCCGTTATCACAGTCATTTCTTCCTCCATTATTGGTTAATTGTTTGATATTAAAAAACTATCGATATTTCGACTTCTTGGTACATTTTTGACCTTTTGCGACCCGATTTTGATTTTTTTTAAAAAAAGAAATAGCGATATGTTTCCCAATTTTACTAATTTGAAAATCTTTCTAGGCCTAATTTTATACCAAAGAATAAAACTTAAGAAGAAATATAAGGGTCGAAAAAATAAACGAAGTGTAAACCGCTTCTTGATTACGGAGAAACAAAGGAAAACAAAAAAGAAAAGATAAAAAAAAATTCTCCTTTCTGTTAAGAGATCACGTATAGAATGTCGTAAACAGAAAAAAAATACGCTTGTTAGCTACCTTCAGGAAATATATTTATTGTTTAAAAAACACATAAAAAGTTTATTATTAACGATAAAGTGTGACCTACTAAAGTTGAAATATGCGAACCAAAGCAACATGTTCCGTATTAATAAATGGGCCCTGATACGAGGTTATTAATTAAACCTCCCTGGCACCCTTTCTTTTGTTCATATTGTTTTTTATTTCTAAACGCAGTTTTTTAATTAAAACTCAAATACAAAAAAAAAACTTCAAAACCCTTTTTAGTTGAATCTAAAACTAGATCAAAGGGCGTCTCGAATTTTGGAATATGTATAAGTTTGGAAAGAAAACTAGTGTAAAAGGGGAGAAAAGTGTTTAAAAAAATCTACTAGCTAAAAAGAGTCTAATTGCCTTGTCACAGGCTTCTGCCCCGGGAAACAGCCAGATAAGGGGATTTCTTTCATAATTGCTTTAACAAACGGCGTGATTTGAAGGGGGAGAAACCTTTTTAATTTTTCTTTACCTTTTTAATTATTATTTTTAATTAAAATAAAAAAAGGTTATTTTTGGTAAAAGAATAATAATTTTGACTTAGATTTAAGTAAAGAAAAAAAATGTCACGGGGAGGCAGTAATGAGGAGGACAAGGGTTTTCCATTTCAAATAAACTTTACTCACCCAATTAATTTATTTTAATAAGTTGGATTAGTTCATCAAGTTAGATTCTCAACAAAAAATTACCAATTTTTATTTACTTATTTATTTATCAGTGAGCCTCGATGAAAAAAGAAAATTGTAATTTTTTGCCCCCATACCAATAAAAAGAACTAGTTACCTTAAAAATAATTATTTATAGTCGATAAAATTAAATGAAAAAGTTAAAAATATTATTAGTTGGATCATTATTAGGGGTTTTTCCGCCCCATTCTCGTCATATGAAGCCGTATAAAGTTTAGACTTTGCTCCCTCATTTTAGCTTATTTAAAAAAATGCGGATTTCTTCTTCGAAATTCCAATTTGAATAATTTATTCATAGTGTGCGAGATCCGAGAGGTTTTCCAACGTCTTCGAGCCTCCCCCTTCATGACACACACGCCTCCTAACTTTTTTATTATTCAATAACGAGTATTTATTCGATCTTCGCCCTCTGGCCTTCGATTTTTCTCCCTTTCGTTATTGGTCTGAATTTTGATAACCTCGTAAATTTTGAGGGTCTGAAAAAAAGAAAATTCTTGATTAGATTAAATGAGATTGGGCCAAAAAAAGAATAGGCAATGTTTTTAAATTTCTTATTAAAAAATAAAATAAGAGAAAAAATAAGTAGAAGAATCTACCTAATGAGGTTGTGAAGAAATTTACTGATGTGTGATTTTTTGTTGGTTGCAGATATGATGAAAAAGATGGGAGAGAGGGGCGTGGGGACGACGGGCGGCGGCCCTCGGCGGACGTAGCAGGAAAGCGAATTATGGTCGAGAGCGTTCCGGGTGTGAGCATCCTGTCGCAGAAGGTCCGCTGGAAGAGCACCGCTGGGATGGGAGGAGGAAGCTCCGGTAGTGGTGTATGAGCAAGTTGCTGCCTTTCGGCTGGGCAAAAGGGGCCTCCTCCGAACCTGACCCGCCCCTCACGCAGGTCTCAGTCCTGTCGCCCAACAATCATCACCCGACACCACCCAATGGACCTCCCCAACTACCTGGTAAGTATCAGAATCGTGAAGGATGGTCACTCTTTACCTTTCACAAATTTAATTTTAAACTAAAAGGTCAAAGAGGCTTTTCCAATAAAGCCAATTTGGCCCTAAGCTTAAGTACGTTCGATAGTTTGGAAAGAGACGAAGTTGCGGCTTGAAACGTCAAACTGGCCAACCATCCAGAAATGGTTTCCCAACCTCAGGAACATTTGTTCCGTTTCACTCTGGTTGATAGGAGCACAGAATCTTCGATCCACATTTCCTCATTTTCCTCTAATAAAATAACAACCGATTGTCTGGATTTTTAATGTTAAATATTGGGGAGTTTCAATTCCCTTGATGCTCATCCCTTTCACCTCAAGTTTTGTTTCATCTCTTCCCCTAAAAAAACTACCCTTGATCTCCCAGTAAAAAGAAAGATCTTTCGATAAATCTTTCAAGTTGGTTATTCAACCATTAGTTTATTGTTTTTTGTTTCAAAAGTGTTGTAAATCCTTTATTGACGTCGGAAATAAGAATTTTTTTTTAAAACTTGGTGGATGAAGTTTTCCGTTTTAATAACTTACAAGTATAAAAGTTAGTAAAGATGAAGGGAATTCGGTAGAGAAAGTGACGTAAGGGGGAAGCAAAAAGGAGGGAGAAAAGTGGTCTGTTTGTCTTTTGAGAAGTTAAAGTTGATCCCTTTCGCTAGGTATTAATTCTCTCTTGAGTTTTATTATTTCCAAACTTTTCTTATCATTTATCATTATTTAAATTAATTTTTCTAACATTTTATGTTTAAACAAAAAAAAATCGTTTTTTTTGTTTAAATAAGGGATTCTTGATAAAAGATTGGATTCTGATACTTTATAAATTCAATTTCGTTAGAAGGGGAGAAAAAAAAGTTATAAAAGTGGGATTTTCGTGGAAGACAAGACGACGGAATGATTGACTGACTCAGCTTGTTACTCGCGAGAAATTGGCTTTTCTTGTAAAAATAACATCGGTTTAGAGAAGGGTTGGAAAAAAAAGAGGGAGGTTTTAAGCTCGAGGTCCTTTACTCTTGTACAAACAGTAAAAGGAAAGACTTCTTACCCGTTTCTCATCCACGAATAGCAACTCGGGGTTTTTTTTTCACTCTCACGCTCCCGATATCCCCCACCATAGGCGAAAGATTCCCCGCAGTTTCCAACCTTTTTATTTGCGGAATAATTTCCGGTCGAGTCGCTTTGAAACCTTTTATTTATTTTATATAAGGTTCAAAAGGAATTGGTTACTAAAAAAAGGCCTTTTTTTCTACGAACGATTCTCTTTTAATGATGAGATCCTTTCTTAAATCTTCTGCTTTGCTTCCTTAGTGAATAAATGATTTGTTAAATTATGCAGGAATTCCTAATTTTTAGGCTCGTAAATGACCTACAATGATTATTTATTTATCCGTAACATTTACTGTATTTGTTGTCCTAACCCAAAAGGGGCGATTGTATATTCGGCCAATTTAATGACTTTCCGGGATACAGACATGTAAATTCGGCCAACTTGTGGAACGAGTGTTTTTGTAAATTCGGCCAACTTGTGGAAATAGTTGATATGTAAATTCCGCCAATGTGTAAATATTCTAGTATATTAACTTTATCGATTTTGAATGCTAATCGGAATTAACGAAAATTAAATACAAAAATTTTTATGAAAAGACATTTCAAAATTAGATTATTCAGTTAATTAATAAAAGTAATAATAAAAATTGCTCCGCAATTAATTTAATAAAAAGCGTAAGTTGTATGTATTCAAATTCTGTGACAAAGTAAAAAAAAAAAAAAAAAAAAAAAAACCTAAAACATGTAAACTTAAAAAATTTTAAAAAATAAGTTTTTATTTTATTTTTGTTTTTATTGGTATATTTAAGTTTGGCCGAATTTACCAACTCGTCAAGGGTCAGATTGATACGGGCAGGTACAGGATTCCCGAATTTACTACCGCCCACCCAAAAGGACACCTTGAAAATCCCTTTTCCGTTCCTTAACTTAAGCAAAGTTTATATAAAAAAACTAGAAAAATGTCTAGAGAAAACTAGGGCATTTGGGAGTGAGGACTAAAAATGTAGAGTGTTTTGAATAAAAATAACGCTTGTTTATGGATCTCTTTCAATTCGATTTTATATTTCCCTTGGGTTCTCGTTTTGTACGCTGAAAATGACTTGTCGTGTAGAGCAATAGGGGTTGGAGGGTCTACATTGAGGTCGGTAATAAATCCTTCGCGAAAAAAAAGGAAGCAAACTCCCCCGGCGAAACGTCGAAATGAGATCTTCTCCGTTGCGGGAAAAAGGGAAAACAGACTGGGAAATGAAAGACAATAAAAAGGAGGCCAATGGGCCGGAAAGTGGATATTGAGAGACGCCGTTAGCCGGAGGCCCGCAGGGGTTAAAGGACTCGTATATTCTCCAAACCGCCTTATAAGAAAAAAAGAACTAACCCTATTTTTATTGTCGTCACATCCTCAAATTCTTGTTTTTTCACAATGACAGTCATGTTTTAACAATCCTTCTTACATCTTTTCTTTTAAAAGCTTTTGTTTTCTTTGTAATCCGGCTTATAATTTTCGCTTACCACCTGTTGCTTCCAATAGTAAACAATTTAAACTCAAAAATAAATAAATTAAGACAAGCTTTTTTATCCTTCTAAAAAAGAACCAATAATTTTAAAAAATTAAATATTTTCTATGGCTATAAATTTTCAAGTTGGATTCTGAGAGTAGATTAATGTGGTCTAATCCATTGCCGCTCTCTCTTGGGATACTTCCTTTTCTTTGAGTTATAGTCTCCCCTCGTACGGCGATATACTCTGAACATAAATCACG
The DNA here is from genome assembly GCA_014119065.1 of Orius insidiosus. Taxonomy (NCBI): domain Eukaryota; kingdom Metazoa; phylum Arthropoda; class Insecta; order Hemiptera; family Anthocoridae; genus Orius; species Orius insidiosus. The sequence continues at coordinate 18,561 of JACGAQ010001969.1, forward strand.
ATAAAATTGTATATTATATCTTCTTCAGTCGATAGGAAATGACAAATCATCTTTGAATTATTTATTTAAAGTGAAATGGATAAAGAAAAACTTGAACTTATTGTGAATTAGAATGATAAAATGTGTGATTATCTACGGTCTTGATGGTTGCTTATCGCGCTTAATCCGTTTCCCAGACGCAAAAGATTCTTAATTATCAGGCAACACAATACCCACTGCAGATTGCCAAACAATAGGTTAAAAATAGCATTATCCAAATCCAAAATCATCAGTGATTATGGTGATGGTGATGGGTACAGAATGATAGTAAATCAGAACTTTTTTATTTGATCAGAAAACGATTTGGTACCTTTTTCTTTCTACAAAAGCATTAGAAACGATTGGGTTTCTCTCAGGCAGAGGAAAAACGTTGGGCGGAGGGAGGTGTCGGGGAAGTTGAGAATGTACTTGAAAGAGGAAAACCTCTGCTCATCCATCAGGAGTTAACGGCCTCCATTCATCATCGTGGCAAACGTGCGGCTTTATACTGCTTGTAAGGACAAGGGGGTGGAAAGGGTGATAGTGGGAGAAAATATACTCTGCTGGACAATATAATATTAGAGTATACTTACATCAGCCATCTGGGGACGCTCAATCATATAAAAGATTCTCGAAAAAAATCTTTTTAACTTAAAATCGCTACTTTTTATCGTTGTTTTTAGTGATTCTGGAGAAAACTTTTTTATTGTAATTGTTCTAGAAAAAATTTAAAATACCTGAAGTAAATGAGATAAAAGTGTCATGCTTATAAACATGTAGGGCGGTAAGTCAATTTAAAATGGGAGAGGGCTTAAGTATGGAGGAAATTGTGGAAGGGAGAGGAGAAGGGTCCCGACAGGGTTCGTGAGCTGTCAAGTTTATCTCGGTTCCTTTTTAAATAATAAAGATAACTTGTCGCCTTCCTCCGACCTCAATTTCACCCTCCGAAAATCGAATTGAAAATCGAGCCCCATCAATATACGTAATGCACGTCAATCTCATCCCCTTCCTGATTGGCGATCGACTTTTTTTGTGAATATTTATAAACAACTTCCGGAGTTGAAAAGTCTCAGATTCGAAAACGATTGATTTTTTCAAAGGGTTAATAATGGGAGGCATTAGCGTGGAGACGTGTTTCTCATGTAGAGCAGATGAGCTGTCGGAGGGATTCGGATTAATTCGCCAACTTAGTGTCAACTTTGATGAACACAATTAAAAGTTTATACGCCTACCTAAAATCCAGTATCTAAAACTAACAGTTAAATGAACAATTAGCACAAAAATGATTCAAAATTAAGTCGAAAGATTGATTACTGAAGTATTACGGTGAAACTTTAATTTGAAATTTGGTCAGTTGATAAATTGAATATTTCAATCCGACCTAACCCCTTTAACCACATTCACCTTAAATTGTTTGCGGTTGTATTTACACTCTGGGAAAACCTTTGAGTGATAAACGGTACGAAGTTAGAGCTGTCTGAGCGTGTAAAAGGAGTGCGGAACGCCCAGAAGGGTCGACAGCGGTAAGGCTAATGGGGAACGGTTAAGCGTAAATTGCCGGGAGAACTAAAGCCACCCCCCTTTCTCTCATTCCATCCCAAATAAGAGATGCATAAACGCTATGACGTCGCAACTCCCCAAAGGAGCTAAATGTAATTTCACCCCAGATACCACTGCTGAAATTCCACAACCTCCATTTAATAGGGTTATTTTGTCTGTTTTAATTAGTGAGAACACGCTGAAAAGCAAGAGAGGATTTGTTCAAATTATCATCTACCGAGGGATGAAATACGTTTTTCAATTAAATATGTCATGAGAGACTTATTTTGTCATAATCTTGAACATCTCCAGTCTGAAACTTCTTTTGGCTTTTCAAATTATTAATTAAATATTGACGTTGTTCTCATTTAACGGCTGGCAGTGCCGTTTTAGGTTTCAGGAGGGGAGGCCCGAGGGCCAATAAGATCGGGCACAGATTGAGTGACAGAAGTGATTACGGACGTCCCAATCTGAACGAGCTCTCCCGAAAGGAAATGACATTCCAATCCAAGCCATCGAGACTCTTTCTTTGATTAAAACATAAAATGATCCCCCTCCTCCACGAGTCAGCTCCTATGCCGGCCGCAACCCTAGACGTCAATCTTCAACTCCATTCTTTTCCTCCGTTTTATTTCTCCTCTCTTAACTCGCTTTCATTGCCGTTTCGAATCAAATTAAAAAATACTTTCCAAACATTAAAATTAAATATACAAAAGAACTAAATCAAGCTGGACATTTTAAATCGAAGTCAGTCTTTAATGATGTCAGAAAATGAAGGGAACGTCCAATCAAAAGCAATGGATGCTGTTCTCGTTCCTAGGAAAAAGATTGGGTGACGTCAAGTAATGGGAAGTCAATCAAACTCAAAATGCATAATTCATTTAGATTTCAAGGTATTACAAGTGGGATAAGAAGAATGCCGCCAAGAGTATAAAAGCAATGGAAGCTTAGCCAATGAACTGCCCCAAAAAGATTTTTTTTTTTGTCAAAAATTTCTCGATTTCAGAGTAATTCCTTCGTTTGAAAGGTAACTTTTCTTTGAAAAAGGATAAATTAAAAGATAAAATGGGAGGAGAGGTCGCCTTAGGCGGTGTTGTAAATAGAATTTGCTTAGTCCCCATGTACACACATTAATCTTATTACCTTCCGAAGGCTTAAGGCGTACGGGAAATGAGAAAATCATGAGGAAAAGAAAATTTTCAAAGGTCAACCTTTTTCGTCTTAATGAGATGACGACCAAGTTTATAAAATGAACCTAAGGTAGAAAAATTAAAACTCTTTTATAATTAAAAAAAAAGAATCAAAGTTTTGAACATAAGTTTAGGATATGGGAGAAATAAACTTAAATCTCAGGTGCCTCTAAAGTTTCTAAAAACAAGTCCTACACTTTTATAAGTTGAAACAGTTGTAGCCCAAAAGTATGAAATTCTCGGAGATAAAATAATATGTTTTCCACTTTTATGAAAGTTGGCGAAAGTGGAATAGAGGCGAACTTCAATTATGTTTATGAAATCTCCAGAGGGTTGATAAAAATAGCTTGGATGAAGGAGAAAACTTGAGAAATTTTAAAGGATTTATTTTTTGTTTTTACTTTATATCAAAGTCGTACAATTTAACGTTGATAACGGTATTTCAGAAGGGGAAGAAGATAATGAGATGAAATTATAGGGGAAAGTAAAAAGGGGATAAAAAATGTTTTCCTCTAAACGACTTTGCGATTCTTCTCAGGAATAATAATGCTTCTGTTTTCTTTTTTATAAAAAAATTGATTTAAAAAAACTTATAAAAAAAATCTTCGATGATTTTTCGATTATTGTTTTCAATAAGCTCTTACGTAATCGTCTGATACTAAGTAATTGGCTAAGATCGATTTAAAATTTGACTATTTTATATGGTACCTACGTTGTAGGCCCGCTTTATACAGGATTTATTTTGTATGTACCGGAAAATTGCGCAGTTTTGTTAAAAATGAGCTTCGGAGCTCAATTTTACTAAACTAAGCAAGTCGTTGCGTTTTACTCATCATTTTTCAATCGTACTGTTCAGGTAAAACGTTGCGGAAAACGGAGCGTTGGACGCTCTTTATTAACTTCCTTCCAGACCCCGTAGGATAAATTCGAATATGGATCTGATCTCAACTTTGTCTGTGGTTCCGGCCGGCCGTAGCATTTTTTTCCGGAACACTTTACAGCCACAGTTTTCATCCGATTTTCACCAAATTTTCACACAAATTTCTTTATCCGGTGAAGAAGAATGTAACGAGGGCGATTTTTGAATTTCGAAAAAATGGCGGAGATATGTCTGTTTGAAATTTTAAAAAATTCGCTGCGGCCGAACCGTTAATCCGATTTTCACCAATTACTCCTTATATTTTTTAAGAATTTTTGGTGCAAAAAAATTGCCACTTTTTAATTATTATTTTTTATAGTAGGGAGAAATTTCTTACCTCTACCCCTTACGAGAGGCATATGCCTAGGCCAAAGAGCCCATTATTTCTACCTTGACACTTAGAAAAATTTTCGAAAAAAAACTTGAAAATTTTTCGAAAGAAAAAAAAACTAGGAAAATTTTTCGAAAAAAAATTAAAACTTCCCCTTCCTTATTCTTCCCTCCTTCGTTATACTTTCGTTCCCTTGTACTTCCCCTTCCGTTATACTTCCCCTCTGTCATACTTCCCCTCCGTATACTCCCCTCCGTTATACTTCCCCTCCCATATACTTCCCCCTCCGTTCCCTCCGTTATACTTCCCCTCCTATATACTTCCCCTACCCATATATTTCCCCCTCCTATATTGTTACTTCTCTTTAAGGAAGTTTTCGTTGAAAACTCTTCAAACCAGTACTGTTGCTCTGTTTTACTTGCGCAGGTGGACTGGCCTTAAGGCGCTATGTGTATGTTAAGCCGTAAACTCTGCTCAGAAATGCAGGTTATGAGAAATCTTACAGATTATTCTACCCCACTTTTGAACCTTTAAATGAGTCTAACGAACAAGTTATCGGATTCCATACTCCATCAGTGTCTTATTAAAACTTTCCGTAGATGAAATCTCCCAGTGACAGACATTAACCTGGGGTATAAATTCGGCTAATTCTAATCCCGTTACAATTACGCAAAGTGCTTAAGAGCGGTTGACTCGCTATAATGTACTTTAATCTAATGAGAGAGCGTACCGGAAAGTGGAGCATCCCATAGACCTCCGGAATCTCATTAATCCTAGATTTATTTACTCGTTAATAACAAATTATTCAAATTATTATTATCGATATACGTTTATTTTAGTGGAGGAAACCGCCTCCGCATAATCGCGGGGGATCAAGGAGGAAAACCGAGAATTAATTGGGTATCTCAATGAATGGATTAAATAACACATTCAAAAAGTAATGAAAATGGATAAGGATTAGGGTAATGCGAATATGAAATTAAAAATATAAAAGTAGAATTTTGACCCTTTTTCAGTTTTCTCCCAAAAAATGGAAATCTTCCCCCGAAAATAGTTATTTATCTCGCGAAACAGCTTTTTAGAGACTCCAAATATTTTTTCAAATAAAAATTGAGCGAAATTGGCGCCCCAAAGGCAAAAAGTAAATGAGAAATTAAAAATCAGGTGAAAGTTTTGCCATTTGAGAAGGGTGAGACGAAGAAGCAGAGGGGGAGAAAAATATGATTAATATGACGGTCACGGAAGAAAAGAAAATATTTTGGACCCTGCTGCTGTATCAGTTTTTTAACCGTGGCTTGTATGTTAAAACTTATAAAAGCAATTCCGTTAAGAGCATCATCAAATTAAAATATTTGTCGATGGGACAACGTGATAAACTAGGAGTGATAATAGTACAATAGGGTTAAGAGGGGGAGTTGAGAGGTTTCTATGTTTATAATCGATATCGGCTCTCGCACACGTTGTATCCAAAGGACCCTTGAGGTAAATTTATAGCGGGAGGGTCTTGTTTGCTATGTTTCAAACCCATCGAAATGGTTTTGTTCACCTCCCAACCGAGGATTCGACCCGGACCGATTTCCTCCGGGGTTATACTTGTCTAATACAAGGACGAAATTGATGGTTTTATAAACTGACAAAAAAAAATTATTCTAATTGATTTTTTTATACAAATAGATTGTATTGTGGAGTTTGGCGTGTTGGCGGTCGGAATGGCGTGTTGGGGCCCTCCTACTGTATTATACTCTCGTAATTCAATATACTGGTAACAGGCACACAAATTAATTAAGAGGCGTGGTTTTCCCATCCCCGACCCTTCTTTTTTCCTCTCTCCGATAAACAAAACACACATTGACGTCTATTTTTAAAAGGCGTTCATCACTATAATGAATAAGCGGAAAAAAGAAGTTTAAAAACAGCAATTTTATGAAAAGTATCATCTATAAGTTGAGGGGGCAGTTCATAAGGGAGAGAAATAAGATTTTGATATTTTCCTGCCTCTTTCGACAGAAAAAACCTCATTTTACTGTATTTTGGGTTCTCTTTGCTTTTTCAAAGGAAAACCTCCTTCACAAAATATTCTGGAGTCTCCTCAGCAGAACTTTCGACGGAAAAACCTCACATAGAGAATTTAAGGCGATTTCCGCGCTCTTTCGGCCTAAAAACTATTGTTTTACCAGGTTTTTGAGCGTTAACTTTTTACAAGTTTTCAGGATTTTTCAATTTTTTTTTTTTTTTGGCCAGGAAACCCTTTGGAACAGTTGGAAGAATCCGCTTATCACGCCTCCCTCTTCATTTTAAATTCTCTCCCCCTACACCCGGAAAATCTCGTAAATACGCCATTGCGTCATCAAAGTTCCCTTCATCTCCACCTATATCCATTTTTAGCACCTCTTTTTCAAAAACAAATAAATTATTTATAATTACAATATGAGTACTTATTCGTTTTAAATTTTTAGATTTAGAGGAGGAGTTCTTTTGATAAAAGTGACGTAATCAAAAATGAATATCTCCCCTCTGATCAACAGGTGAAATTCGCGTTTTTTTGGTTTAATTTTCAGGGTTATTTAACTTTTTTTTTGTTTGTTTTTTAAAACGTAGAGACTTGGAGCGTGAAGATAAGGAGGGTGAAATTTGTCAAGGGATCAATTGATTACGGAGAACCGCAGTCGAAACTGTTTACCGAACAGTGATGGGAAGAGGGGGTGAGGGTAATGAAGTGGAAATGATTTCCCCGTTTGTCTCGGGCGTATCTCTTCTCTCCTTTCTTCGCCTTTACGTCATCAACCAAAAGACGTGCTTCTCGAAGGCTATCGCTCTTATGTCTGAATGGAACAGACTGCTCGGAGATAATTTCGAGGATTTCCGAGTAAGAAGTTAAGTTAATGATACCGGAGAATATCGCTTTATCATCGAGGCTCCCCATTCAGTAAAAGAACAAAACTTTCAACACAAAATATTGTTTATTTATATAATTAGTTGTGTTTTAATGGTTCCTTGGAAAGGATGATTTGATGAAAAGAGCATTGCAAAGATTGAAAAGAGAGGGAATGATAAGCGGGAGGAAGTATTCATACATCAGCTCTCCCCAGAAGCAATTTTTGTTTGATTCTTAAGAACATCGAGAAACCCTCGTTAAAAACATAAAAAACGGGGGGGGGGGTAATTAATTTTATTATTTTAGTATTAAAAAACAAAAAAGATTTTGAACATTAATTCTTAAAGCGTAGTGCTTTTATTAGGGTGCTTTAATGTACTTTTTGTTCCGTCTTTCTAATTACCGACGGTGAGGGGTCAGAGCGGGAAGTGGGGTTGTTACTCCCCAAGTCGCCTCTTTCTCAGCGTTAACCCCTTCTATCTAATGGCATCCCCTGTCGCAACAATTAGAAACTGCCGACGAAAAGCTCAATTTGGCTCGACCTTAAAGAAAAAGAGCTTAAAATAAAAACATCTGAAGCCATTTTAAAATCGAAAAATTTTTTGAAAAGAGGTATAGAAAATGGAATTCAAAAGCCTTAATCGGAATAAAGGTCTTTTAAGATTCTTGAAATTTAATAAACTGTGAATAAACTATTGAACGTCGAGAATCCATAAATATTAATCCGCTCCTTTATTAAAATGAAAAAAAAAATCCTTTTTATATTATAATCTTTTAGTGTTTAATTTGAATATCGACTTGAGGAGGGGATTGAATAAAAAACAATTTAGTAAAAAAGTCAGGTGGAAGTTTGATGGCTCGTAGAAGAGTGGAGACATCTGCGAGCGTGGTTACTTCAGCGAGTCCCATGCATATAAATGTAACCGATGCTATCCTCCTAACCTGCCTCCCTCCCGGCAACCATTACCGAAACCCGGGTCACTTCCTTTCGTCCTCACCCGTACAGAATACATTTGCCCTCCATCAAAATACAATTTATATTTTTAAACCGTTTTTTCCATGTTTTAGGTCTAATTGGAGGGTCGGGCCGAATGATAGGGGAGCGACTTAGCTCCTCGGGGACTAGGCTGGACTCGTGCAGCCCACTTGGCCTTGCCAAATCAAGTACAGAGAGCCTCAAGCCTCGACCGCTCAAATCCGTCTCGAAGCAAAGCCTCCTAGATATTTTCAGCTCCAAGCTGGGAGTCTCCAGAAGGACACCCCATCAGGTATTAAAATATATAAATAGAAGAAAAATATTGAGAAGCACTCTAAAAACAGCACCTGCTACATAGAATTTACGAGATGGCCCGGACGTGATATATTGTCATATCAGCTCCCTCTTTCCCCGTGTAATTCCACTCTCCTGACAAGCGCACAATCTCGACCCGTCAAGGAAATTAATCTCGGATGATATACAAACGTGGCTTTTCTAAATCCGAATTTCTTATCCAAATTTTCTGACTCTATAAAAACTCTCGGTAAGTTTGGATTTCCGAATTTCAACAGAGAGCGGATCGATAAAAAAGTTGAGATTTTGTGTGCTTTTCTAAGCAACGGGGGTTCCCTCGATGAAGAGAGGTTACTTTAAATCTCAGCAGGGGTTGAACCCTCTCTAATCCTCCGATGTTTGTGAGTGAAGCCCTCCTTTTAACCTAAATCTCACAAAAAGGAGTTTAAAAAAAAGAGTAATTAACAACTAATCGCATTGCCTTCAGAGTTAACCCAATCCCTGTCGTCCCTGTTTCATGTTCTCAATTGATTAATCAAGGGGACTCCTTTTGTTAATATATTTACAAAAGAGTAATTTAATCTTGTACAGGAATTTTTTTTTCTGTTTATAAATTAAAATATTTTACTCGCAAAAGTGGAAGTTTCGATTGTTTAAAGAAAAAAATGGAAGGGCCATTGAATCAACATATCGTGGTTCATTTGAATTGCAAAATTGTCGCATTTAAATTATGAGATCGGTGTTGAAGTTAGAATGTCATATGCCGCCATGAATTCTATTCCGGTTTCCCTATTAAAGGTTCGTTTCAATAAATTTTTTTTAAGCGCGATCAATGTCCGGTGGAAATGAGCCTGATTGAAACAGGCCGTCAAATTGACTGCGAATATGGAAAGCAGCTACGTTAAGTGATTTCCCTGCCAACCCATTTGACCTCTACGTCCATCGAAATGAATAAAAGGAGTAAAAATACCCTCAATATTAGCTGTCCGTAGCAACGAATGGGAGTGAAGGACGCTGAGAAAAACGTTAGAAGAAGCGACTGACGGCGGCAGACTGGGTTTTTATATTTCCATTTTATTGCTTAATATCTGGACTACGTACATCTGCCTTACATGCCTTAACTCTTGTAGTTGGAATCAAAAACGACTGTTCAAATGAATAATAACCTAAACAAAAAAGAAATACAGAAATAGCCTAATTAGAATGGAATGTTGACAATGAAGCGTACAAAGAATGGCGGCTAATTAAGTCAAAATCGTGTTGGTAATAAGGGCTCTCTGAGGGTTGGGGAAGCCTGTTAATTTGAAACTTAATCAACCGAACAGAACATTGTTTGTACTGAAATATAGCATTGATTTTGAAAAGCCACCCCTTTCCAGAGGAGGTCCACTGTACTCTAACATAACACTCCAATTGAGAGAAGATAACGACTGGGAGGGTCATAAAATAGAAGATTTAATCAATGCTTTTACAGATGAACGGATCGGATTATCTGGACAGCAACCTAAGCATTGGGAGGGACTCTGTAGTCGAGGTATTTAATTGCGTCACCCTCCCGCCCGATGTGTTAAACCCCCAGGATAAAACCCGTAGCAGATTGTTCAAAAGCGCAATAAAGACAGCGACGTTAATCCCGATCCTGTAAAAGTTTAAATCTATGGGTTTATCTGCAATCATACTTCTGGTGGAAGACTAATAGGCTCCTATTTTATCCTCTAGTGGTTGTCTTCATCCACCTGCAGATGACCCAGTTCTTCCGGCGTTCAAAAAAACAGCAATGCCGATATTTTATCCACTTTGGAATATGTTTCAGAGGTATTTATCGAGATGGCGAGACTCAATGTCTGCGGCGAGCGGTGCCTGCGTGACGAGAGGCGTTTGCTCGGAGATGGATCTCTCAAGAAGAGGCGCGCCTACTCCAAGACGAGTGGGTAGATCAAAGTCTCAACACCGGTCACGCCGACAGTACAGAACCCGCCACACAACAGCTTCAGTTTAGTTTTCGACCCGGCGGGGCGTCTCTGCTATTACTGGTCGATGGTCGTCTCGATAGCCTTTTTATACAATTTCTGGGTCATCATTTATCGTTTCGCGTTCCAGGAAATAAATCGTAAGTTGTAGGTCTTCATTTTACGGTTTTGTTAATCATTTTGTTCGCAGGCGATTCGATATTAGTGTGGTTCTGTTTGGACTACTTCGCCGATTTCCTCTACCTCGTAGACATCCTGTTCCACTTCCGGACGGGATACTTAGAGGACGGAGTACTCCAAACGGATTCTGGAAAACTAAGGACATACTATATGAACTCGACTACGTTCTATATTGACTGTCTATGCCTTTTGCCGTTGGACTGCCTATACCTCTCGATCGGCTTTAATTCCATATTGCGCTCGTTCCGCCTCGTCAAAATCTACAGGTTCTGGGCGTTTATGGACCGTACCGAACGCCATACGAATTATCCGAATTTATTTCGATCGACGAGCCTAATCCATTATCTTTTAGTGATATTCCATTGGAACGGTTGTTTGTACAGGATCATTTATAAAAATAACGGTTTCGGGTCTAAAAATTGGGTGTTCGGTGATAGTGACACCGCGGACGTTGTGAACCAGTATTTACAGAGTTACTATTGGTGTACGTTGGCGCTAACGACGATCGGCGATCTACCTAGGCCGAGAAGCAAAGGGGAATACGTTTTTGTGATTCTCCAGCTACTTTTTGGCCTTCTGCTTTTCGCCACCGTCCTCGGCCATGTAGCCAACATCGTCACCAGCGTCTCAGCGGCGAGAAAGGAATTTCAAGGTACGTTTCATACCCCCAAACATAACAACAACACTCCAGGACGGGAGGTAGAGTGGAGGTTAAACTTTAATTACCTCCTATGACTCCTGACATTTTAATACAAACCTTCAACAGGATGTATCCAAAAAGCCTGATGCTAAAAAACATATTTTAATTTTTCACCTTGATTAACATCGGCGCATAGGTTCATGTCAGTTTATTCAGGGCGAAAATTGAGAGCGTTTTACCCGGATTCGTAATGGATCTCTCGAGTGTTTTTGACGGGTTGGTTTAGGAATTGTTTCCCCATGAAGTCAGCTTATCTGCCCTCACACGTGCTCGGTCAGGAGTGAGGTGGGCGATAGCGGTCTACTTTCACATCGAAAAATGACATTTTCGAGTTGTCCGAGTTACCAATAAGCGGAAATTTTTTAAACAATTTACAAACTTTTTTTTCCAAAAACAAGAAATGCAATTACTTTTTCTTCTTACTGAAAAAAAAAAAAGCGTTAGAAATTCAATTTAAGAAAGTGACTCAGGAAACGTCTAAGCAATAAAAGGAATTCCTTAAACCCGTAAAAAAACGCCACCCTTTGACAAAAATCGATGATTTAAACTCTAAAAAAGACATTTTTTTTGTCTTAAAAACATAGAGCTGTAAAAATAACCCTTTTGGGGTAGCCTAAGACGTTATAAAGTTGACAAAGGTTTCTTTACAACTTTTTCCTGATGTTGTACGAACTGCGGCTAAAGAAAAGGGGGCTGAGGGTAATTTATGGCATTATCTCCCCGGCAACAAGTAGCCAGAGGCGAGGAAGTTGCCGTTATTATTTTGACAAGACCGAACGCTCTACTTTATCTTACTCAGGGTTTAATATATTGTTTAAATCGGATTTAAACTTTTTTCCTTCGGGGTGAAAATGGCAGTTTTTAAAGTATATATAAGCCAGACAGCAATTTCTTCCCACACACTTTTTATACTTAATCTGGACGTAATAATGAAGCCCCGACTGTTCCAGTCATATTTCGTCCTTTATTTCTTATTTCCGAACATAAAATTGGGAGAGAAAAATAAAAAGGGAAGCCATCTGGCCAGGAAAACACCTTAGAAGATACGACGTAAAAAGAAATCTCGTTTCCCCACCTTGGAATGAAAAAAAAAGAAGAAACTCAATTTTAATGTTTGATGCCATACAACCTGTCCTTGAACGAAAGAAAAAAAAATCCGTGAGGTTTTTTACACAAAACGGCCGGAAAGCGGCGGTTCCTAGTACTAAAGACTGTGATAACCGCCCTTAAAGGATGTTTCTTGGCAAAAATACCCAGGAGTAGTCCTTGAAAGATGGCTTATCTAATTTTAAATAGGTTTTTTAAAAGAAAAAAAATCAGTATTCTTTTTTCGAATAAAATTATTGATTTAATCAAATAAAAGCTGAAAATATGCTTACAAAAGAATCTTAATGTAAGGAATATCGGAAATCCGGATTTTTTAGTTCATTAGCGACATTTTCCACTCCGGAAAATCAGGGCCGATTGTTAATATCCCCTTTTCTCTTCCCCCCTTTTTTTTATAATATACATCCGATCAACCGGATTTTCCGTTGAAAACGAACCTATTGTAAGGAGAATCGGGGTTTTAAATGAAAAGAGATATAAATTTTTGAATAGAGGAATTAGCAAGGGGAATATATTTTAACAAATTAATGGCAGATGGACGCTTTCCCACTAGGGAAGTTTGAATTTGAAATGTGACCGCAGCTCTTGTCCAATTAGTATCTTCTGAGAAGGAATCGATTCTACCTGATTTGACCCCGTCACCGGAAGTTCAGAAACCTGTTTCTCATTTTAGGGAAATTCGATTTTGTATGCAGCTAATTGTTCTTATGTTTACTCAAAAGGAACGCAGTGTGAACGGGTTAAACGTTAATCTAGTTAAGGCCCTTTTCGGAATATTTACTTAACCTCCTTCAAGACGCCCTTTACTTTGTTGCTAAATTTTAGGCCATTTAGACCGTTAAAAGGACGTTTATTATCCCCTTTATTAATGAGAAGAAACTTTGAATAATAAATGAACTTAATGGAACTAACCCTTATTATTAAGGCCTATTTTAAGGTAATTCACAAACTAAAAGAAATAATTTAAAATAGAAACACTCCATTTTTTTAAGCCTCTCACATTTTTCTCGTTTCTTTCATCCGTGACGGCTGATTTTCACGAGCCATTAACGATTATTGCCCTCAGGGCTGAGGATTGTCTTGGGTGCGATTTAATTAAAGCCGGAAGCGCTCTTAATTTAAACGTCGGGAGAGGGAGAGGAACGATTTCGGATCTGAGGAAGAGATACGGAATCCGTGCGTTGAGAAAATAAGCCCCAGGCTCCGCACTGCGTCAAAATCTTTGGCCAGATATCAAATACAACCCCCTTCTCCCAACTCGTACCAACGCAGTTTTTCCAAAAAATAAAAATAAAAAACCATTATACCGTTAAAAATTGACCTTTGAATCGTCTCTTTGATCTTTCCTAAGCGACGAACTTAAAGGTTCCCTCTGAAAAGGTGACTTTATCGGCGGCTTATCCACACAATTTTAAAAATCCACAAGTAGGGATTTAAACCTTTTAAAAACACAATTTGAGGTTAAATTTTCATTTTTTTCCACCCCTTCGAAAATGAGGGCTTTTTATATTTGAAACACGTGCCACGAGATTCCCCTCGTGAGTAAAATTCATCTTTTGAACCCTGCGGTAGGCAAGAGAAAAATCCAACCATTTTTCCTACATATTTCAAATTTTTTTATCTGCTTTCGGAAATTATGGCGTTAAAACAAATAGTCTAAATAACATAAAAGGGCTTTTAAGATATTTGGCACAATTTTGAATGCCGCAATCGATTTTCGCAAATTATAATCCGACATGTAAAGCCGCTTACAATGATCTCTATCGGGTAGAGAGTATTGGGAAAACTTTTTTGTTTTTATTCCAAGTGTTAACGGATCCGTACAACAGGAGCTGTTAACGCGCTAAGTTTAAAAATCAAATGATCCTGTTTCTTCAAATTCTCCCACAAAGCTCTTTAATTTATTTAAATAATTTTTACTACCAACTAATTCCAGTTTCGAAGGTTTTAAGGATAATAATAATAAAGGAAAGTGCTCTCTTCCGTGGTAATGACGAGAAGAAAAGAGAGGCCGTTTTAATTTTCGTCTCTCATTCCCCTTTCCCAGCGCTTTTCATACTTCTTTTCATCAGAATCTCCAATTAACGAATTCCAAAATGTAAATTCCAAGACCTAATTCGATTTATTTTTCATTCAGAATTTGAGAAAACTTCTTTTCTTGGGTGGTTAAAAACTTTAAACGAGGACGAAATGGTTGGAAAGAAGAAAAAGGAAAGAAAGAAAAAAAAACTTGCTTTTACAGGCAAATTATAATTTAGTTTCGCCTTTTGTGCGACTTGAACAAACCCTGAAAATGTTCTCGGGATTTCAGTCCTTTTCCTCCATTGTTTTAAGCCCTAAACGCCAAGTCTAACTCATTACTTGAACCGGAAAGTTAATACATAATAAATTCTTCCAGGAACAAGAAAAGTGAAAGAATTGATAACTGGAGAAAACTCAACAAATTTTGTGCAAAAGATTTACTTGCTAAAATTGGGTCACCGGTAAAAAGGGGTTGTTCATAAAAAATTCAATCTAAGATTCTTTTCCTTTTATCTATAAAATAAGTATGCAGTTACTCACTAAATCCATGAGGGGGTGGTTTTTTTCGTGAAGAGGAAGCACCTGTAGCTTTACCAACGGTATAACTCCTCAGGCCTTTCTTATCCCTCTCAAATCCTTCAACTAACCACATTTTCCGTAAAGTATTTTATTTTTGAAAGTCTCCCTTTTAATTTGAAGAACATGAAACCTCTTCAATATTCAAATACCCATTATATTCTTGACAAAAGCGAAGGAGCTATTAAATTACGTCTCTATCGAAACCGTTGATGAAATTACTTCCTCACGCCTTCCTTGTTAAATACCTCACCCTCTTATTATGAAAACGTTTATTAACTTTAATCAAGCAAACAACGTAAACAGTGGATAGTTTTATTTGTACGCGGTTTAACCCCGTTTTCGGTCCGCTGAACTCGCCCCACGCTCACAAAGAGGGTAAAATAACCAAAGCGAAAAATAAGCTTCATTAGGCTGCCACTCGTAGCTAAACAGATTTACATAGTGAATGCTAATTAACGTCGAGTTGTTTACTTGTGCAGGGAGGGCTGATAACAAACGAAAATTCCATATTCTGAATCTCGCTGGAGTCCTTAAATAGGTCGTAATATCAAGAAAATTTTCAAAAACATATGATATATTTGGTAGTGTTAAAAATCTTAAAATGGTTAATGTTTTCTGGTATACATTATATAGACGATTAAGCCCATACGCCGATGGAAAAAGCGATGAGAAAGGTAGAGATGAAGGTGTTCCATCTGGCATTCGTATTCTCGTAACTTTTGATTTTTTCGAAGATGAAAATAAAACTCCGATCTAATGGCGCGTAGACTAGAACCTGTTGTGAGCAAGCGACAGTTTCCCCCCAAATGACGTCGTGTATCACGATCGGAGCGCCGACCATATGCGGCCTACACTGAGCTTCGGAGAGTGTCAAACAGCGGAAATTCGCGGAGGAGGTGCGGGCGTCGAAATAGGGACAGATTTCATCAGGATCTTCGTTACATTTGAGCTTTTTGGAGCAAGTTTTTTGGGCGACGAGTGATCCGGTGAGAAGAGCCGGTTCGAAATCTTTATAGTGGTCGAATACGTTCGACCAGACGTGAACGGTCATGCTTTCGTTTTCGTAAGAGTCGATCAAATTTCTAAATCGACGTCGATATGACGTAAAGGCCAGTTGTTGACTACGTTCCTCTTTTCGATGATGACATCCGCAGTGACGTACTCCAAAATGGCAAAATCTTCGAACGCCCGCGGTATGTTTTTAGAAGGAGTGCAGTATTTATAAGGTACTACTTTCACGATACGGCGCAGTGTCGAAAGTCTATTACCTTGCTCGAACATTCGAACGTAGAAATTCGATGCGGCGTCTTCTGGAGATTTCACACCTTTGATGACCCCCTCAATTTCCGGCCGCAAGCACCCACAAGTCGTTAGGAGATACGAATTGTCGATGACATGTCCAAGGCACACTTTCTTACTATCCTTTATCAATATTTCACTCCCTCTCTGTACCAATGCCAAATGAAATGGGCTATTATCACCTTCGGAAAAAACAAATAATAAAACATTAACAAGAACAGTAATTTTCATTTTTTGAAAATTTTAAAACTCAACACCTGGTAAAAAAAATTTTTTTAATTCAAATCTGTCATGAGGACATTTTTAAAAGTTTTTGAATCTTAGTAAGTTTAATATTTCCACACTTAAGAGTGCCTATTTTTGCCGTTTCCTCGCTTTTCTTCCTTCGATTTTGGGCCCTTTTTATCCTTTTATTTGGCCGAGCTGCCAAATTTTAAGAGATTCGAGTGTTTTTTTTTCTACCTAAAAGCGTTCGGTTTTTTGAACAAGCCTAAATTATCTAGCCCTCTTTCTCGATTTTTCTTCCGGGAAAACCTCCATTTCTACTCACAATCAACCCTAAATATTAAAAGCTCAATTCATAATCCCAAAGACAGGCAATAAATTAACAAAATATCTTTCTAAATATACAACGGCGATGGCCCCGATGAATAATATAACTTTAACTGTTCAATGCGGGCATTAGTACGCAAGAATCATTTAAATTCGGCCATAAATTTTAAAGTCGTTCATTAATGCTTTAAAAGGGTCTTCATTATAAACGAGCAAGGCTCTTGGAGATAGTAAAATAAAAGAAAGTATTCAACGAATACTTTATTCAGGTTGGTACTACTGGGTCAGTGACGTCATCTCATAAAGTAAAACCTCCCCTCCACCTCCCATCCCGAAATACATTTTTTTGTACACAATTTACCCGTAGAGTAGTTTTATCAGTATTTATGGTTTATTGTAATTTATGGTAATAAGTAGCATTAGAGGTAAGTTTTGGAAGCTTATTATCATAAAAAATGACATTAAAAAATTGTAACTCAAAAAAAGGAATTTCTGCTTATCTGTTTATATAGTATAATTTTTATTTTGTTAAAAAAATTTTGTGTTCTTTTACAGATGGTACACTCGGCAGTAAGTAAATAAATAAAAAAGTGGTTCCCCTCGTGTTTGCAAAAACATTTTTAATTTTTTTCTTTTTTTTCACCTTTTGATCGTTCGAAATTTTGTTTGGCACCAAAAAAAAATGTTAGCTCTAGCCCCCACTCCCCCTTTGTAGAAGCTTAAGTAGACATTGGTGACCCAGCCATTTTTTTATAAATAGATTCTTTTTAGTTTTTTTAAACAACCCCTAGCTGTCTCCTTCGCTATTTTAAAAAATTAAAAATAAAGGACATTTTAAAACAATACTAAATAAACAGATACAGAAATAAACCTCAGTAATAACGAGTTACAATATAAACTATATTTTCTGAGGCTTTTAAACTAAAATATTTCTTTTAAACCTTTTTTATCTTAATTCTGTGTGCCATCCTTATTTTGCTTCGATTTCTTTTATGGAATGTCTCTTTGTAGTCTTTCCTTTTCTCTTCTAAACTTCATTCTTTCTCAGGTTGTGGTTTTAAGGGTCAAAAATTTCAATTTTTAATCATTTCCACTTGAAAAATCCTTTTTTTACTGCTTCTGCTTATTTTTATGATCTATTTTAAAATCCATTTTTAGCTTCTTTCGTATTACCAAGCATGATCAATATTGTGTTTTTTTAGAAATTGGGAAAATGGTTTCCTATTTAATTTTTTTAAGCTATCTACTGAGGAATTTCCCTGAAAAAATCGTGAACTTTTAGACTAAATCGTTATTTAATGAGTTAGGGAAAAAATTGATTAAAATACATCCTCTTAACGACATAAAAAAAATAAGTTAAGCTAAACCTTCAAGACTCTCCGGTCTTGCTGGTTTCTCACCCCCTTTTAAAATCGTCTCGATAACCAAAAATATTGCTATTTTTCTTCTTTTTCTAAAATGTAAATTATTACAGATCCAGACTTATTCAATTTCTCTTTAATGATAATAAAACAATGTTTTTTTTGCTCGTGCGGAAATAAATAAGCTTGAAAAAAGGGGGGAAATCGAGTATTTTTTTAACGATATTTCTCAGCTAACGAGATGTGACATTTTTCTTCGTTACAGATCAAATGGGTTCTTCAAACAAAACAGAATATAAAGAGGGTAAAAAATTTCGAGACGGAAAAATCTCGTTTATTAAAATAAAAAAGAAATAATAAGAACTTGTTTCTCCAAAAAAAGAGGAAGGTGAAAATAAGTAGATTGGGGGTAGGGAGAATGTGGCTCGTGTGTATTCTTCCGCATTGCGGAGAGGGGGGGAGAAGCAAGGGAAGAAAAGTCCGACTATTTATCTGATAGCTTTTTTTTTTTTTTTTTTTTTTTTTTTTTTCCCTCACTACCCCGTTCCGGAGAGGTACTTGAGGTGCTTTTTACAGGAACACGGATCTACTCGTAGTCTAATGACGGCCCAGGCCCTCTTCTCTCCACGGCATTCGCCCGGAAAAGCCTAACAGTCCAGGGGGGCCTCTTTCACTCTATCAAGCCCTAAATGATCCCATCCACTTCACCTTTTTAAACCAACGTAAAAATATTTTTACACAAACTTCCCTTTTTTTCTAAAAAAATACAAACCAAAAGAAGAAAAATCTTTTTTTTTTATCCTGGCAGAGAATTAGGGTCCTCCTCCTCACAAATAGTTCAATAAAATATTAGGGAAATAGAAAAAAAAATGTAGTATTGGAAATTGGTGTTTTTAAGGTATTTTGGGCTGCTGAACTCGAATCTGAGGTTGGTCAGCAAAAATTGTTCCCTAAAAATGGGCTGGCGTGGCAAAAAAGGTGAATCTTCCCTTTTTCAGTTAACATAAAAAATATAACTTTTGTTTACTGCAAAAATGTACCAATGTGTATTTGTCGCACAACCAGTTAAGAAGCTAAGGCAAGAAATTTTTTTAATTTTTGATCTTTTATAATTTTTATTTATTTATTTTATTTACCTCTTTTTTTAGGTCCGAATTTCATCTTTTTGCCAGATCCTCCATTCCTAATAGAACACCGATTTTCAAAGCTACACAATTTTTTTTTCTGTTTGCCATTTTACTGGTCATGAAAATCGTGTTTTTTGACGAAGTTCAAAAATTAAACTGAGCATTTTTTATTGCTTTTAGGCTTTTATTGCTCTCAATCTTCTCAATGTTGGTTATTTTAACGTTTTACAAGGTATAAAAGTTGTTCTTTTTTTATCTTTTTTCTCTCTCTCCACCCTTATAGAGAAATTGTAATATCATCAAACTCCCCTATCCTCGCGCTAACGTTAGGAGGGCTCTTATTGCTCATAACTGGGAATCTCTACTATGAAATTTCCCGACGTTCTGCCTATCGTAAATCCCCCTACGTGTTTCTCCATTCCGATTTATTTTTTCGAACTTTTCTCCAAGTGTTTTTTTTTTAATTTATTTAATTTCTTGTTTTAATAAAAAATGCTTTTCATGTAGGGGAAAGTTCAAACAGAAAGTTCTTTAACTTTTATGTCGCTCTCGAGTTTTCTCGTCCTGGGGTGTAATTTCATTCAAAGTAATGAATTTGACATAAAAACTTCGCATTCAATATTTCGTAACCCAAAAAATTATTAAAACATGTTTCGTAAAAAATGGTATGATTGACAATAAAATTCTAACTGCGGACAGAACATAAATTTTTATGAGGGTTTACCCCCCCCCCCCCCACGTAATCGATAAGCCCTAAACGGGTTTTTTGATCCACGGAAAAAAGGGGAGTGTAGAGCTTGTTTTTTTTTTTTTTTTTTTTTTAAAGGTCTCCAAGCTTTGAACCGCATTAGCGTCAACCCGATTCACCTAGATAGGCCTTAAAAAAATTTTTTTTCGCAAAAACTGCTTTCTAAACCACGTAGAGATTGTCAAAATAATGAGAATGAGCTTTTTTAAAAAACTTCCCAAGATTTTTAATGCTAAAACATAGGAACCTACTTTTAGGCATCTTCCCACTCTAACACTTGGTTAAATTTTTACGTCAAATTCAGCTAGTAAAAAATTTTCAAGAGACAATAGCCAACTTTAAACAATTTTCAAAAAAAAAAATTTTTAGTAATGCGCTCAAAGCTGAAAACAGTTTTAAGTTTCTAAGAGTAAATAAAGTCTTGAAATATGCAAAAATTTTGGATTATAATATTCCTGAGTTTCAATATTAATTTTTGTTTAAATGGAGAATTTGTTTAAATTTTTTTTCATCGGTTTTTATGGTTAAAATAGTGTAGAAAATTGTGGCGACACACATTGGAGGCTTTTAAATAGGGCACTTTTGAGGATAATATCGGGGACAGTTTAGGTAAAGCCGGCCTCGGAGGGAGTTGCTATTTTTAGCCCGGAGTCGGGCATCGATCGAAGCCCTACTGTCCTGGAGTTCTATTTCCGTATTATCTCGTCCATATTTTGTTTGATAAAAAAATATTAAAATAAAAATAAAATTTTATGAAAATTGTATTGATTATAACTTTTTTTTTAGCTAAACTGGACGGTGTTAAGACTTATATGAGGATGCGGAGGGTCCCCAATCATCTACAGGTGAAGGTGATCAAATGGTTCGACTACCTATGGCTGACACAGAAATGTTCCGACGAAGAAAAAGCGGTCAGTTGCCTCCCAGGTTAGTTTCAACATTTCCACCCTTTGTTTTGTTTCTAAACAAAAAAGGGGAGAAAATATGAGTTGTTAAAACAAAAGGATACTAAAAAAAATACCTGTTGGAACGTAAGTAAAACGTGAAAAAAATGAAAAAAAAATCCCCTTTTGTAAATTCAATATAACAGAAGAATTGAGGGCACGGATGGGGACAAGGGGTTGACACGATTTCGCAGTACTCGGCCTTGTCCCTTTTTTCCATCTTTTTCTCTTTTTTCACTAATAGAATTTTAGATTTTATTATTTTTAAGAATCCCGCTGTAATTGACTAATAAAAAAAATTAAATTTTACTTTTTATAACAAAAAAAGCTACGTGGAACGTCTTTTAATTCGCTTAATTTTTCGTATTTTTTCCTCCCTTTTCTCCAATAGGACTTTTCCTTTTATCCCTTTGATCCTCAAAAGCGTGAACTTAAAGGATTAAAGTGGGGGGATGTGAGCACTGATTTCGAAAGCCCTTCAAAACTTGAGTCGGAGCCCTAAACATCTTTTTAAACAACCAATAGCCCAAAAGTAACACTTTTTTTATAAAATAAAAATCGAAGATTAGGTAAAGAATAAGATGAAAATGAGAGTCAAATTTGGAAGGGGTTCTAAATTTTAAAAAACGATATTGGGATTAAAAGGACAGCTAGTGTGAAAATAAATGGCACTTTAAACCCTGGTTAAGACCGTCCGGAATTTGGCGAATAAACAATGTTTAATGGTTTAAAAAATGCTCTGAAAGGCTTTTAATTATCCCACGAATTTAGAGATCTTTTTGACCTTTTTAAACGACTTTTAATTCTCTTCCCGCAGATAAATTAAAAGCTGAGATCGCAATCAACGTTCATCTCGACACCCTTAAAAGGGTCGAAATATTTCAAAACACGGAGGCCGGCTTTCTCTGCGAGCTCGTTTTAAGACTCCGACCTGTCCTTTTCTCACCGGGCGACTATATTTGTCGCAAAGGTAATTTTTAAAAGAGAATAAAGAATTTTTCAAAAATCTTTTCCATTTTTCAATAGGGGAAGTAGGTAAAGAAATGTACATAGTAACAGAGGTAGGCTTCAAGTGGTCGCCGACAACGGCCGAACAGTCCTGGCCACGCTCAAAGCAGGTTCATATTTCGGTGAAATTAGTATACTCAACATGGGAACAGCAGGTAAAAATTTGGGTAAATATCGATAAGAGCGGCAGCCAAATTTTTTTTAATGGGTTCGTTATTATTTGCCTTCTCCTCCTAATTTTATTTTCGTTAAGTTTTCGTTTTTATCATTTGCTTGCTTTCGGTGTTTTTCCTATTCCTCGACCATTGGCTGTTTGCATTGGTTCGCTTTTAATCCCAAAACTTTTATTTTTATTTCTTAGCTTATTTGCCATAACGCTACTTTTCTTTCATAAAAACACACAAAAGGCTGTGGAATTTCTGTGTTTAATTGTACGTAAAAAATAAAATATAGCATCATGTTCATTGGGGGGGGGGGGTCCATTAGCATATGTCAAGAGTGCAATGGCTCATAAACCAAGGGTGTCGTTTAAGATTCCATTTTGAAGATAAACTTCGTCACTAAATTATATCCACAGCTATATTATCACGTGTATTAACTAACTTTTAGAGTGATTTCATAAAATATTACCTATTGAAAAGTATAATTTTGGCCGTTTGGCTTGTGTTGGCGGTTCTTCAAGAATGGTTACAAAAACGTAACCTTACCACTGCGGACAAAGATTCCTTCTCTCTTTAATTTAAAAATGAACTATCTCTGTCTCTAACTACGAAATTGAGCATGAAAAAATGTGATTTTTTCAACGCATGACGTGTCGTCTGTGTCGTCTTTTTACCTTCAATTATCTTGTTTTAATATTTTGTTGGAATGGATCAACAGGGAATAGGAGAACAGCGTCTGTTCGGTCTGTCGGATACAGCGACCTTTTCGTCCTCTCGAAAAAAGATATGTGGGACGTCCTGAAGGAGTACCCGGCAGCCAGAGTAAGACTGGAAGCTATAGCAGTCAAGAGACTGGAAAAATACAAAAAAGCCCCGCTCCAAAAAGGTACTAGTTCCTCTTCCCTTTTCCGGTTTCTAAAACGCTTTTTAATAGCTGCAATGGGAAGGAGTCAATCCACCCCCGGATTGGTGGAGACGAAAGGAAGAGTTCCGCTAGAGACAA
Source organism: Orius insidiosus (assembly GCA_014119065.1). Classification (NCBI taxonomy): domain Eukaryota; kingdom Metazoa; phylum Arthropoda; class Insecta; order Hemiptera; family Anthocoridae; genus Orius; species Orius insidiosus. The sequence goes on from JACGAQ010001969.1 coordinate 41,464, forward strand.
TGTGGATTTCACCTTTAGATCCGATAAGGGGAACAGCCAGCCTTGGGCCTCCTTTTTCAAACAACTCCATATTCAGCCCTACGTTGAGCCCTGTCTCAAGGTAAGAACACAATTCCCACAACCATAATTAAGATAGATGCTCGCAACCCCTTTTAACCGACGTTTTTGTGGCCACAGTGAATAGGAACAAACAAAAAACAAATTCAGCAAACCGGTATATGAGCTACATCTTATATAAACATTTACTAACTACTACATTACTGTGCATACATTATTAGGAGGGCAAACACCATATTACGAATTTTAATAGGTTTTCATCAACACTTTCCTGGCAAAAATAGGAATAATAAAATAATATTTTATAAATTAAAAATGTCGGACTTCAATCTCAAGTGAACTGAAAAACGCTGCCAGGAAAAGGGTTACAAAAGGAGAAGGGCCAGCAGTGTGAGGGAGTGAACTCTGATGACGTCATAAGCCTCTTTTTCTGGTTTGAAACAGAATTCTTTACAATCAGGATTTTTGCGAAAGTAGTCGGTCTCGAAATTCAAAATTAAAATAAATCTCATGGAAAATAAAAATTACAAAAGTAAAGGGTTGTTAATTTAGCTCTACCCTATTAAAAAAATTTAAATTTTATTAACATTGAAGAAACCTCTTTGAAAATTAACGGCAGCTTTTATATTCATGGTTATTGCCTCTGGCGCAATAGGTCCTGGTACTTTCTGCACATTTGGATTTCAAATGGAAAAAATAAACTTTTTAAATGCCTAACCAGATTTCTTATTTTTATTTTACTTTTTGCCTGTTAATATTTGAAAAATTTATTTCAGGAGTATGGTCAGAACTACGGAATCAGCATTGTCAGTGATGTCAAGCGGTCATTCGTCTGATGAGCAGAAACTAATTTCAGTCAAACAAAATGGTAGAAAACTATCTTTGCTATAAAAATTTCTATTAATTTTCCCACAAAATCATCGTTTACTAAAAAAAAATTTCAGATGTACCTCCGCCGGCGGCAACGAAGCCGCCATCGGATGACGACCAAGAGCCATTTATCTCAGAAATCAAAAGATTACGAGAGCGTCTAGTCACACTCGAAGCTGAAAACGCGACACTCAGCATGAAACTGAACCAGCAACAATGGGAAGTCGAGCACCGTCTCGCAGAAATTGAAATGCAAATCTGCGGTGCTTCGAGTGCGGACAGCTCCGCCGAGGACAATGAAAGAAATAAAGAAAGCATTATTTAACACAGGTCACTATTTTGAAACTTTCATTTACAGTTTTTTATATTCCTATCTAATATCCTAGCTTTTTATGACTTTTTTTTATGATTAACAAAGAAAAATAGCATTAACTTTTATTAAAATCCGTACAATTGGCCCTCAAAAACTTTGAAAAGCTAAAACCAAACACATTGAATGTACATAAAAACATTTTTTGACAAAGTTTGGTTAAAACACTACAACTAAAAAATTCATTGCCTCCATAGTGCCAACCTTCCAGCTTTGCCAAACCTAAAAACCTTAAAGGCCAATTTTAATTATAAGAAAAAAATTTTTTCTTAAAATTTAAAAACTATTCCCATTATGAATAATATATCATTTCATTATTTTAATTTTGGTCCATGGAATCCTTTGCCTTGGTATTAAATAATTTTTTAAAATGCAAGTATTAAGAAGAAACGCTTAAAATATAAGGTAGTTTAGTATTTTCAAAATACAGCTTCTTTAATGGGTTGATTTTGTCGTTTTTTTAATTTAAAATCCACAAAACCTAAAGAATAATTTTACCATTGAGTACATAACAACAAAATATTAGTCTTCCTCCATTTTCTTTAAATAACAAAGACTGAAAAACTTCAAAATCGGCCCATTATCATTTTTTTCCTTCTTCTATAAAATTTTTAACGAATTAAAATGTGACTAAAAAAAGACGACCAGAGAAAAATACAGCTTTGTACATATAAATGAAACAAAAGGGACCATAATTTATTTAATTTTTTTCTCCCGACTATGAATGAAAGGTCCTAACGTGTTGCGACGTGCCAAAATAAAAAACAGTTCACAAAAAAAGGCATTTTTGACTTAAAGCGACCAAAAGAATAAAATTTTAATTTAAAGCACATTTTAGAAAATAATAGAAAGTTTTAAAATATTTAAATGTAAAACGAAAAAATACAATAATTAGGATATCGTAGAATATTTTATTAAAAAATGGATGGCTTAGCGCGCTTTTGAAAATTTAAAATTTTTTGGTTTTTTTGGATGACAAAAAAATGGCCTATTAGTGTTAAACTGGTAAAATGCTTTTCATGGTTTGAATTTTCGGTGTGTGTGTAAATATGTATATATTAAAGGTCAATTTGTTATGTATAAAATAAAATATATTGAACAAATTATGTTTTATCGTTAAATTTTGTTTATTAGAAAAAAAGGAAGGTTGTAAATGTGTCAAAGCACCGGGAGGAAAAAAAAAAAGTTTTGCCACATGCCAGATTGAAAAGTTTTCTCAAAAATCAGAAACCTTTCCTTGTTATACCACATTTTCTTTAGTTTAAAATCAATTGATTGTGGCTCAAGTGGCAAAATGTCTTTTTCCACTACCTATTTAAAAATAAGTTCTAAAATTGAACTTCTTTTACCTCAACTAATTTCTGTAAATAAAAGGGTGATCGCCAATTTTAAGTAACTTTTTTTTCTTCGTTTTTTAAATGACATGGAAAAAGAGGAGTGATGGCTTCTGCCTGCTCCGAGCAAACGCCAAAAGACAGGTCTGACCAAAGTTCAAAATTTTTTGTGACCATTTTTTTTTTTTTTTAATAATGGAAGACTTGTTTTTAAAATGAAATAAGTTGGTGGCCACCCTATTATTTTCAAAGCACAAAAATTGTTATGTTTTTATTGCATTTTATTAAATTGCGTTTTAAAAATTTAAGTTTATCATGAAATTGTTGTAATTTGTATTTTTAAAAAAATGTATTCGTAGTTTAATGTTGAAATATGAGCAAAAAAAACCAGGTTCTTTTATGTTCGCACATTTCTTAAGGTAGACAAGACACTAGAATAATAAAAATAAAAAAATAAGGAAAAGTTCTCTCTAATTGTCTCTAAATGTTCACAAAACACGGGGAAAAGATTGTATTTAGATATTTGCATTTTATAGGGGGAAAAAATAGAAGTAAGCCTTTTTTTTGTCCAAGGTTGATACTGTCTTCAGGGTTGCCAATTTTGAATAAGATTTATCGTTTTGGTAACCCTGAATAGATGGGAAGCCTGTATTTTTTGTTTTTTGATATTTTAAACGGAAGCACTTGGAGTAAACCAGACGGTTTTTTGTTAGTTAATTTCGTTTAATATACTACTTATTATGCTCATAGACTACTCATTTTTTGAAATTTTTAATTAAAATAATATTTTGATCGAGAAGATAAATGAGGAAAAGCGTGGCCCAATTTTTTTATTTTTTTTTCATCCCTTTTTTCAATTTCATCTTCTTTATCGAAAATTATTTTCAAACAAAAGTTACTCATTAAATATTTATAAATTGTTCAAAATAAAGTTTACACAGTCTTTTTTTAATCGCCTGTCACGAATTAATTTTCTCGATATTTTAGGATGAACCAATAGGGGGACAAAGGGGAAAAAAAAGAAAAAAAAAATAAACTAAAGTAGGGTGAAAAACGAGCTAATTAAAAAATTTTAAAAATAATTCTAAAACTAAAAACGATATAAACAATATAAAATTGTGTACAGTAATAAAACTTTAAAGACTTGTATAAAATTTACTGTTCTAAAAAGTATAATTTTTTTAAAGTAAAACATTTTTATTAATACTTACCTTAAATTAATCAACTCATAAACTTGTTTTAAATAAATAAAATGAGGAAATTTCACAAATTTTACACAAAGGTTTCATTGAACTCCAGGAAATTTCCTTTCAAGGAAAACGCCTAAATACTCCGTAAAAAGGGGTCTCTTTGACAAAAAAAAAACTAAGGGAAACGCCTAAATATTCTGTGAAAAAAAGTGTTTCTACCACTTAAATGATGGAAAATACCCATAAATCAGGAAAAAGGGTGTTTTGTGGACGATTTTCGGAAAAGGTGTGAAATGGTGGTACAAGGATGAAAATTGCAGTGTAAAGTGTTCCGGAAAATGCGACGGCCGGCTGGCACCAAGGACAGCCTCAAGGTCACTAGTTCAGTTTACCTCAACGGGGTCTAAAAGACCCATTCTTAAGAGCGTAATGGAGGGTGTCAAATAACTTCTCTTTGAGGAAGTTAATCAGCGATTTTTTCCCCTCTTACAATGTGTTTAAGCCCATATTACTAAATGTAAACATGCCTTGAAACTCTCCTTTTCTTAACCAAAAAGGATACCTTGAACATCCATTTTCAGTTCCTTAACTTGGGTGTTTTAAGTGAAAATCAAGGATTGCCATCAGCAAAAAAAACCCTCCTTTCGAGAATTCTTTAAGATTCCTCAATAGCCACCTTGAAAATGGGGAAATCTTTTACTTGAAGGAACAGATCACTTTCAGGGAGGTACAAAAAAGCGAAATAACGTCAAGGAAGGAAACTTTGACAAAAGGGATCCTTAAGGAACGCTTATTAGTTCAGATTAGAATTAGAATTAGACGGTATTAGTGGTAAAACTGTAAAAGGCAAATTTAAAACTTTACGCACCTTGAGAATGAGAGAAGAGAATCTACTCGGACTTGCTTGAACAGGTCTATGGAGAGACTGGAGAGTAGGCAGTGTTGCCAGATCGGGGGTTTCCCCCTAAATTTTTTTAGGGGAGAGTAGTTGTTAAAATTTAGTTTTTTTTTTGTTTTGTTTTACTGTCTTATGGTTATTTATTAGTTTATTACCTTGCAAAGTCTATTTAAAACCTTTATTAATAAAAGAAAACCTATCGCAATAATTTTTCTTCACATTATACTTACTGGGGAAACCAATGAAGTCGTCTGGCAACACTGAGAGAGTGGGGTCTCTTTTTAAGCCAAAAAAAATTTCGAAGTCTTCTACAGGACAGCCAATTTACGGATGGAGGGAGTTTCCAAATCGATTTTTTACTATCGATTTTCAAAAAAGCCGCCAAAAACTACAAGATAATGAGAAAAAATAAAACATATTGTGTTGATCAATTTCTCACACTTTTTATTTAATTTTTTTGTTTTATGATTTTCTTAATTTTTTAAAAACTAAACAGAAGAAATTCTTGAAGTCGGGCGGACAGGACGAAAAAAACCGTTGAAAAGGTCAACCTGCGCATCGAAACTCGCGTCAGTCGGTAAAAAAACCAGAAGACTTCATCCGTTTCAGTCCCTTCGTTTTCCCTCCTTTACTGGTCGCCGAGGGCTCCCTAAACTTATTTCCGATTTTTCCTCTTTGTTTTCTCCCTAAATTTTTTTTTTGTTTCTTTCGTTTTGTATTTAAACTCTTGCAATAAACATGAACGGGAAAAAGATGAAGATGTGATACCTCAAATAATCTACGACAAGAATACGGGAAACTCGTATCGCCGGGAACGGTTTTTCGGAAAGGTTCGTTATTACTTTTTATTATTCGATACTTATTTAATTTTTAAACCATTTCTTAGCTTTATTCTAATTTTGTTATTTCCCCCTTACTTTCTGTATTTCTTTGTCATTTCTTCTTCAGCAAAATTTCGTCCTTTTCTTATTTCCTTCGTTTCTTATATCTTAGTTTGCTCATACGTTCGAATCTTGATATTATTTGAATTTAGTTCATGTTTACGAGTAGTTTTCTTGCCTCAGATTACGGATTCCAGCCTTCGTTTATCTTTTAAATCCCATCTTTTCGGTTTTCACATTTATGCATGTAAAGACTTGTGAAAACAAAGAAAGATAATCCTATTTATTAGATTTTTGTTTCCTTTATTTAGTGTGATGATTTGATGGCAACTTTATGAAGCGTAGAAGTATTTTTAAGGGGCGAAATGCTTAACGGTCGTCAGTGGTGGGAGGGAGTGATCACCCCACACCAGCGTCCTCGCCATTTAAACGTTGATAAACTATCCAAATAACATAAAATAGAGAAAACATTATACTACTATTTGGGCGTGTTCGTATGAATACTATGAATTCACTTTCGTATTCATAAAAATCCTGAAATTAACAATTTTTTTAGCAAAATGTTCCTGAGCATCTCTCGGCCACAATTTTTATACGATTTTTACCAAATTTTTACAGAAACTTCCTTTCATAGTAATCTTGAATATGTCTAAAGCTTTTTTTGAAATTCCCAAAAATGGCGGAGATCTGCCCGTCTGAGTTTTGTTCCTGAACTATTGGTCCTATCTTCTCCAATAATAACTATTAGAAATAACTTTCTATATGTAGAAATAATTATCTAATAACTATTAGAATTTATTGAAGAAAAAAAAAGGGGGGGGGGGGGGGGGGGGTAATTCCACTAAAAATACAGTAGGGAAAAAATTTGAGGTGTTCTCTGGGGTTTTTTTTATAAAAGATAACGCCCAACTCTGTTTTTAAATAATTTTGTTGCCTCAAAATAAATAATGATAACTTAACATTTTTTCAAAAAAATTTAACTTTGAAATGTTATGTTTAATGTAGAAATCAATTTCAATATAGTGGATGTCTCATTTTTCTATAAATTAGCTTTCTATGACTTTAAGAGGCTGAAAACGTTCACCATCTTCATTGGCTGACAAAAACTTCCAAGCAAATCTTAACTTATTCTTAAACTTTCAGGGAGGATTCGGAAAATGCTATGAGCTCTTTGACACAAAGACAAATGAAGTTTTCGCAGGTAAATCATTCCCAAGAGGTTACTCACGAAGGAAAATCAAAAAGACAAATGGTCCAGGAGATCGAAATACATAAATCGCTCAATCATAAACACGTCGTAAAATTTCATCATTATTTCGAGGACCCTAATTTCGTCTACATTCTTCTCGAGTTATGCCCCAAACGATCTATGC
>JACGAQ010001970.1:0-48433 GCA_014119065.1 Orius insidiosus
CTTTAAATTTTGCTGCTATCCACAAAGCGAATTTTGACAACATGGGAGCATCGCAGAGCACAAAGAGAGAGTCGCCAAACGAGCGGAAACTCTTTTTTCACCAGCGAAAGTAAGATAACAAAATTGAATTTTTCTATAAGGTTTTGCAGAAATTATTCAATGTGACACTTGATGCTCCCCGAGTCTCCAACATTCCGGTCGTCGTCGTGAGCGCAGCTTCGCCACAACTCGCCTCCAAAGCTCCACCGCCAACGTGTAAGTATCTTTTTATTCCATGAACCCCCATATTATTATCATTTTTTTTAGGCAAAAGTAAGGGAGAAACAAAAAGATTTCTCAAGGTGTCCGGGTAAACAGGAGATTTCTTCTCCAAATGGAGAAAATAAATAATTAAGACTTTTTAAATAATTAAGAATAAATAAAAAATTTTAAATATTTTTTAATGCAAAATTTTTTATATCGCTAAAGTTTAATCACACTAAGTTTACTTGTATTTTTTTTTTTTGGGGAGGGGGGGGGGGGGGTCAAAAAGGTACGCAAATAAATAATTTAATAATTTTTTAATAATAAAATGACACTTATGGTACATAGAATGGTTATACGGGTCCGAAACACATGGCAAGCGTCTGGGAGAGCGTAAAAAAGTGGTTTTACGAAAAAAAAGTTAAATGTAACCCCCCTTAATTTAAAATCAAGAATTTGATGGTGTAGTTTAAAATCCGCCTGGATATACAGGGTCCCAGACACAACCTAACTTCGTTATTTCAAATGAGAACCCCTATTTATTTCAGATTCGTAATCTACGCAAAATTTCAAGTAGATTTGAGTACTCATATGACGATTTTGGACAACTTTTAAAAAATGTCAAAATTTAGAGTTTTTTGCGCTAAAATCCGTTAAAATTGACCTAGGAGACTCGTTTTTTTTTTAATTCCACTTATTTTTTCCCGAAGAATCCAACTGTCTCAAATTTGAGCATCTTCGCATTCAGCATCACGAGATTTCGTCGCTAATGGCCTTTTTTCAAGTTTAACTCCAATTCCATACTTCAAAAATGGAAATTAGCGAATTGTTGACGGAATTTTAATTTTTGATGCATAAACACAAAAGACGCTGTAGCTCTTTCAAAATTTGTGGTCCGAAAGAAAAATTCCTTTCAACGAGTGCTAATTTTCATTTCTGAACTAAAAATTTGGGTTCTAACTTGAAAAAAAGGCCATTAGCGACGAAATCTCGTGATGCAGAATGCGAAGATGCTCAAATTTGAGACGGTTGGATTCTTCGGGAAAAAATAAGTGGAATTAAAAAAAAAACGAGTCTCCTAGGTCAATTTTAACGGATTTTAGCGCAAAAAACGCTAAATTTTGACATTTTTTAAAAGTTGTCCAAAATTGTCATATGAGACTCAAATCTACTTGAATTTTGCGTAGATTACGAATCTGAAATAAAAAATAGGGGTTCTCATTTGAATAACGAAGTTAGGTTGTGTCTGGGACCCCTGTATACCAGGCGGATTTTAAAACTACACCATCAAATTCTTTGATTTAAATTAAGGGGGTTTACATTAACTTTTTTTCGTAAAACCACTTTTTTACGCTCTCCCAGACGCTTGCCATGTGTTTCCGGACACCCTACCTTCTGTGCATTCCTCCAACAAGCGTGAATCGGAAGAGCGTTTTCTGCTGCAGGATACTACTTTGTAATAATAAGAACGAATTTAAATGATGAAACTGTAAATTCATTGCGTTTTTTAAGATCATTTTTTCAACGAAAAATTTTTTTAAATAATTTTTTGATGTTTAAACTGTGTATATTTTAAAATCCCGAGATTCCCGGGATTGAAATAATAATACGAGATTGCAATCTCTAGTCCGAGGCTAGACCTTTTTTATACAAATTGTCATAATTATTTTGGAATAATCAGGGGGAGGCGCTCGGTTCGAACATTTTTTTGAACATGGAGTGGAAAAAGAACCAATTTCAGGTAAGTTTTTTTATGAACTCGTACGATATCTGATCGGCTGTAACCAACCGGGCCAAATATTTTCATCAACGCCCAAAATATATCTAACTGGGCCAACGACTTGACAACTACGTGACCAACTCGGCCAACCACTCGAAAGCCATAGTTACTAATTCGGCCAAAAACTGGTGCCCAAGTCGGCCAAAATTAATACCGTCGATTTTGTAGTAGATAACAATAAAAAAATCAAATTAAAAAATTTACTTCCAATTTTATTGATCCTACAGTTGTATCGTTTTTATATTCGACTGTCAACCCGAACCTCTGAATTGCACGCCACCAAGCTTGAGTTAAATGAAACCTGCATCCCACTTGTCGGCACACGGCCATGCCTTTTTTAAGGCATTTTTGACCAAAATTGCATTTTTAAGGCATTTTCGACCAAAATTGCCCTTCATAAAGCATTTTTCACAGTTTTTGTCTGAAAAACAACAGATTTATGGCATTTTTGACCAAAAATTGACTTTTTTTAAGGCATTTTGACCAAAAATTGACTTTTTTTAAGGCATTTTTGACCAAAAATTGACTTTTTTTAAGGCATTTTTGACCAAAATTACCTATTTTAAGGCATTTTTGACCAAAATTACCTATTTTAAGGCATTTTTGACCAAAATTACCTTTTTTAAGGCTTTTGACCAAAATTGCATTTTTTAAGGCATTTTCGACCAAAATTGCCTTTCATTAAAGCATTTTTCACAGTTTTTCTTAAAACAACAGATTTATGGCATTTTTGACCAAAAATTGACTTTTTTAAAGGCATTTTGACCAAAATTACCTTTTTTAACTTATAAGCCTCTTCTCGTTACCGTTAATTAAACAAAAACGAGTGGAATGTAATTATTTCCGATAAATCCGTGTGTCTTGAGGAACTGTTTAAAGTACGAAGTCGCAAACTGGAAAGTACCATCTAAAAACATGGTTAGTTTGTTGCAGTAGTAAAAACGACCAATTCTCCTCGCATTTGTTGATAATCAAGTATTGGCCCAGTTGGATACAATTATTTTAGTGTTCATTGGCCCAGTTAGATACTTATGATTTTGATACAATGGCCCAGTTAGATACGTCCATCGGCGACATTTTTATCAGGTAGAAAGGATTGGCCCAGTTGCAAGACTCCCCTTTTCCATTCCTAAACATTTTTTGCCTAAAAACGGCGAATATACGCGATCCATATGTAATTTGGCTCCGTTGTTGCCAGATTGATTTCGTTTATATCGTTTAAATTTATTAAATATCTCATTATTAATTTAATTCTAATAGTTGGAAAATTTCAGAACAAAAAAAAAATTAAAAATTTTCTAAAAAAATAAAATAAAATTTTTTTATTGTAATAATCGTAGAATATATCGAAAATGTCTCCTCGCGTCCACATTTTGGTGGGCGGCATGTTATGTTTACGCTAACTAGGTAGAAATCCAAAAATGTTCAAAGTCCAAAGTTAGATAGAGACTGTCCCACGATCCCCACCTAACTAGGGTCAGTCGTGCAGGCATTTTTCCTGATTTAAGTTTGCGTTTGAATTTTTACTGTGCTTCTTAATTAAAAATGTCTCAATTAGAAGAACTCGTTGAAAAAATCAAGAATTCGTTGGGAGACGTTTCTGTCTCGATTTCCGATTTTCAGAAACCATCTTACAGTTTTTTTCGTTCTTTGATGTCTAGAATTTTGGAGGAATTCTACATTGACATTGCTCACCTTTTTACGGTTTGTATGATTTGTGACTTTAACTGATTTGTGATTGTGATTTAAAGCCTTCTTCCTCCCCTACTGATCATCAATAAAATTAAAGAAAACGTCTCAAAATGGTTTAAGTCTGCTAGTAAGCAAGGACATTTTCCCTGAAAAACTTAGTATAACATTCATATTGCTGAAAGGTTTTTAGCAGAATTGCTGAATGGTTTTTTTTTTTTATAAAAAAATTACCGTTTTCTTAAGTCTTATAGTGAATAAACATCATTTACAGGTTTTTTTTGGCCATAAACAGCTTTGTCGGCAGTACTTACAATCTGGGGGACAAAAACATCCTTTATCTGTGTTTTTTGTTGTCTTAAAGTGAAAAAATACCTTTTTATTTTAATTTTAAACATTTTGGTCCAATCGGGCCGGATTGGATTTTCGAATCAAATTCGGTTTTTTTGGAGTACCTTTTTTTAATTTTTGCCGTCCACCCAAGTTTGTGATTTTTCCACCTTTTTTCCTGGCGTTTTCCTTACCAAAATCCAAAATCCCATTAGAAAAGTCCCTTTTTCTCAATTTGTTAAACCGGACCGCAACGTGGTCGAAAAAAATGGAATACGCAAGTCCATCGGACAAGTCTCTGCAAGCCTTTCGGCGCCCGTCCTATCGTTGAGTTTGATTCGAAGATTCGCCGAGTCACGTTGGTACCACTGAGGTTCCCTACGTCATAGGCTGACTGAGGTTTCCTGCTTCTTCAACCGGAGCCTTATCACTATCAGTTATCAATTTAGGTTGTTTGTTTACAACAGAGATGGGCAAAATCTTAATCATGAATATGATTAAGATTTTTAATCATAGGAATATTTTTCTGTGATTAAGAATAAGATTAAAATCTTAATCACAGAGATGATTAAGAATAAAATCTTAATCACAGAGATGATTAAGAATAAAATCTTAATCACAGGAAATCTATGATTAACTCTTAATCACAGGAAATCTGTGATTAATCACAGGAAGTCTGTGATTAATCATAGGAAAATAACGATTAATCATTGGAATTTGGGATTAATTAAGGAAAATAATGATTAATCATTGGAATTTGAGATTAATTAAGGAAAATAATGATTAATCATTGGAATTTGAGATTAATTAAGGAAAATAATGATTAATCATTGGAATTATTAATTAAGAAAATAATGATTAATCATTGGAATTTGGGATTAATTAAGGAAAAAGCATCCCTTCTTAGAGACAATCCGTCGTCGGAAACAGCGATGCGTACCCTTCAGGCGAGAATGTCATATCTGGAAGGCACGTTCGAAAGATTTTGTTAAGTCTTTTCTGAGGTCATTGAACTTATGAAGGTGCTGAAGCAGCCCATCGAGGAGAACCTTTCCAGGATGCGAAAAGATGCTCGCTTGAAATACTATGAGATAATGGCGATGTTTACCCCTCATACCCAAACCTCTCAGGCCAACGAAACCACCCTAAATGTCGGAACGTCTGAAGCTATGTTTACGCACTACAGTGCAATAAATACCCTTTTTTCGGGTCCATAACCAAGAGGGAGAAAAAAACAGAAGAAAAAATAGTTTTAATGGCCAAAGGACCATTAAAAATGGAGGAAACTGTTTATTGATTACATTTTTTCGATAGCCAATGTGAATATAGAATTCTGGCCAAAAAACCTGGGAAAATTTTTGAAATGGATTTCCCTGAAAAACTAAAATATAGCTTGAAAATCATGCCAAGTGGGTGTTTTTTTGGGGGAAAAAAGGCTTTGGGCAGCCTGATTTGTGTGAAAAGGATTCTTTTTTAAAATTAGTCTTCTATGTTTCAGTATAATCTTCATGAACACTGTTCTTCAGTCGATAGTGATATGGTTCCGAACCTTAACTTCTTGGCTGCGATCAGATATGTCTTTCCGTTTATTCGGATTTCATTGTTTGATATTTTATCTCCCAGTGAGTTCTTATCATTCACGAAAAAATTTTTCAAACACCATTTTAGCTACACGTAAATGTTATGATATCTTCAACGCCGCCATCGATTTCTACATGTTCTGCGACAATCAGCTCAGCTTGATGAATGAATCTGTTGAAAGCTATCAGATGAAAAAAAATCATTTGTTAGCCCTTCAAACAGAATATCGGAGATCTCAAGAGAGGATGTTAAAACTCGATTCAGAAAAAAAGAATGCCGAACAATTACTAATTGAAGTAAAGTTTTTTGAGTATTTTTTCTTATTTTTTAATTAAATTTCAGACAAATCAAAAAATCATTGCGACTAACCGCGAACTTCTTGCTGTCACTGAACTTAAAGTAAAAAAAGAAAAAGAATGTAAAGAAAAGAAAGCCTCGTTATGAAGATCAAACAGCAAAGACATTTAACGGAGAATAAAATAACTGATGTATTGAATTTAAATTTTATTATTTTTTCATCATTTTATTTTTAGACGAGAAAAGAAATTGAAGAGTTGAAGGGAAATGTCGTCAACAATTCAGATATGATCGTCTACCAGTTAGACAAAAAGAAAGAAGAACTCGACAAATTAATGAGCGATAGAGATGAAAAGTTGCAAAAACTTAAAGAGACTGAAGCTGAAGCTCAAGAATTCAACAAGAAAAAGCCTTTGTTTGTCGAGATAAAAAAACTGGCACAAAATTTCTCCTCCGTCGTCTCAAATGTCGAGTAAATATTATTTTAGGCTTTAAAGGCTTTAAGGGGATATGAGGGTTTTAAGTTGGTTGCTTTGTACATTTTTCGTTTTGAGCAACGTTTTCGGTTTTTCCCTTCTATCTTGGAAACCGTCGCTCAAAACGAAAAATGTCCTAACTAAAAGTTGTAGCTACGGAAATTTATTACATAAAATATCTTATTAGTTTTTTCCGTCAGAGCAATATTTAGGAGATATGAAGGTTTTAAGTTTTCAGACAGGCTCTGTAGGATTATTAGTTTTAACCTCATAACTCCTTAAATATTGCTCTTACGCAAATAATGAATGAAAAATGTTTGTAGGAAATCTTTGTACCTACAACTTTTACTTAGAACATTTTTTCGTTTTGAGCGACGGTTTCCGAGATAGAAGGGAAAAACCGAAAACCGTTGCTCACAACGAAAAATTTGCAAAGCAACTCACTTAAGAACCCTCATATCTCCTTAAGTATTGCTCTGACAAAAAAACCAATGAGGTCTTTTTTGTAGGAAATTTCCGTAGCTACGACTTTTACTTATGACATTTTTTCGTTTTGAGCGATGGTTTCCGAGATAGAAGGGAAAAACCGAAAACTGTTGTTAACAACGAAAAATTTGCAAAGCAACCAACTTAAATACTTCCATATCTCCTAAAGTATTGCTCTGACGGAAAAAACTAATAAGATATTTTATGTAGTAAATTTCAGTACCTACAACTTTTACTTAAGACATTTTTTCGTTTTGAGCGACGGTTTCCGAGATAGAAGGGAAAAACCGAAAACCGTTGTTAACAACGAAAAATTTGCAAAGCAACTCACTTAAAAACCATCATACCTCCTTAAATTGTCACTTTCAGGGAACTTAAAATTAAACTTGTCGAGGTTCAAAAACGAAAAGAGGAAAATGAAGATGAATTGAGGAAATCGGAAACTGCCAATAATTTACGCAAGTTACATTTGGAAGAGGCCTCTCAGGAGATAAAAGACACCAGAACCAACATCAAACAAAAACTGAAGCTGCACAAAATGAAAATAATCTACTTCAAAGGTTTTTTTTTTTTCTTCACCTTTCCCAATTATCTTTCTATTCTATTCCTCATTTTTTTTATTCTTCTTAGGGAGTTGCAGTCATTTGAAGAAGACGCAAAAATGCAGCTCTCCCATCTTGCTTCAGAGCTCGAAAGCATAAATTCTAAATTAAAAGAGCAGGATCTCAGGATTAAGGATGACATTCAGAGAATCAAAGAAAAACATAAACATAACTATGAAATACTTAAAAAAGATTGATATGTGTGCTAATGAGTGAAGTAATGATAAAATTTGTGCTCCATTTCATACTTTGTTTTTCTTTAAAAAAAATTCAACTATTTAAGACGTATTATTGTACAAGTAAAGAAAGAAGAATTTAATTAATTTTTAATTTTTTCTCTCATCACTCTGAACTTCTAAAAATCCTATTACCTTTAATATGAGATTAGACTGCTTAATTGATGTTTTTTTACAAGTTTTTCAATAATTTTTTTATTATTATTTTTCGAAACCCCATTTTAACAGGATTTTCAGGAGTTTTCCTCGGTTTTTTGACAGAGAAACCACATTCTTTGGCACATGATTGATGATAGCATAGACGAACTTGAAGTTTCACATAATTATGTTAAAATAAGCTTTGTTTCAACAGTGGTTTGTAACTCCTGGAGCATGTGCAGAAGAATATTTTGCACTTCAGATTTGATGTCCAAATCCTTCTGCACATGCTCCAGAAGTTTCAAACTGCGGTTGGAAAAAAGCTAATGTTTTGTCAATTGTTGTTTTGTTTGGTAGGTTGTTGGTTGGGTAGGTTGTTTGGTCAATGATGGTAGTTCACCCTACCGTGGGAAAAATTCATTTAGGTACCTACATTGGGTTCAATTTGGGGACCGCCCGCTTTGAACCCTGAACGCCATATCGCAATGTTTGGGATTAACGCCTTAACACGCACAGTGGCACGAATAACGTAAAAACCTGGTCAAAATTTTAAGCATTTTCTGTGGCTTTCAGTTCATTTAACTTTGTTGCAGATGCCAATCTACAGTTATTTCGATAAAACATTACTTATTTTAAAAAAAGGTAGACTATTTTTTTAAAAAATCATCAAATTTGACCGTTCTGAGAATGAGTAAAAAAAATTGCCTGTTTCAAGTACTTTGTCGGTAAAAAATGAATTTTTTAAATATAATTAGGTGTACAAAATGAAACTCGGCTAAAATCTACAAAATTCAAATTTACCCTATGGCTGAGTTTCATTTTGTACACCTAATAAATAAAACTTGTAGGAAATTTAATTCTCTATAAATTTGCACTTAATTATTTTTTTCTAGGATGCACCATTTTCGGAAATTAATTTATTTTAAATAAATTAATCTTGAAAACAGTGCGTCCTAGAGAAAAAATGAATAGAATAAAAATTAAAGAGAATTAAATTTCCAACAGATTTTATTTAGTGTATTTTTTCAATATCTGTAACGGTTTACGATTTACAAGCCTTTAAAAAATAACCTTCTTAATGGTTATACTTCAATAACCTTCTTACACGGAGAAGGTCAACTTTTGATGGACTTTAACGCCTAAAATGTTCAAAATTTTGAAAAAATGAACTACTAGGTGTACAAAATGAAACTCGGCTAAAATCTACATAATTCTTTACCCTGGGGCTGAGTTTCATTTTGTACACCTAATATAATATTATATATGTAAGTTCTTTTAGTAAAATAACTATTTATTATATAAGTGCTTCGTATCCCCCCCCCCCGAAAAAAATTACACACCTAGATTATTGCTTTGCACTCATTTAATGGAACAAAAATGCCATGTTCAGAAAATCGGCCGTTTTGGCCCTCTAAAAAAAATTGTACATCAAAAACGACTTGAGATTTGAATTCCTCAACCAAAAATACCTATATAAAGGAAATTTTGGTTGATGTCGAAGAATGAATAATAAGGAAAATAGCCATTTCCCCAAAAAACAGCGTTTCGTCCCACTGTACGACGTCTATCGTTTTAAAAATGGTAGTTTCCCTGGGTTACTCTTCTTTAAAGGTCGAAAAATTTTTGTGCGTTTTTTGCCTCGAAAACACCTCTTGGGACGTAGAAAAACCCCCAAAAATTCCGTTTTTGGCCTCAAAAACCCCCGAGACGCACAAAAAGAGCGAGAAAAACGGGTTTAAAGGTCGAAAAGTTTTTGTGCGTTTTTTGCCTCGAAAACACCTCTGGGACGTAGAAAACCCCCAAAAATGCCGTTTTTGGCCTCAAAAACCCCCGAGACGCACAAAAAGAGCGAGAAAAACGGGTTTAAAGGTCGAAAAATTTTTGTTTTTTGCCTCGAAAACACCTCTTGGGACGTAGAAAAACCCCCAAAAATGCCGTTTTTGGCCTCAAAAACCCCCGAGACGCACAAAAAGAGCGAGAAAAACGGGTTTAAAGGTCGAAAAATTTTTTTTGCGTTTTTTGCCTCGAAAACACCTCTGGGACGTAGGAAAACCCCCAAAAATGCCGTTTTTGGCCTCAAAAACCCCCGAGACGCACAAAAAGAGCGAGAAAAACGGGTTTAAAGGTCGAAAAATTTTTTTTTGCGTTTTTTGCCTCGAAAACACCTCTGGGACGTAGGAAAACCCCCAAAAATGCCGTTTTTGGCCTCAAAAACCCCCGAGACACACAAAAAGAGCGAGAAAAACGGGTTTAAAGGTCGAAAATTTTTTTTGCGTTTTTTTCCTCGAAAACACCTCTGGGACGTAGGAAAACCCCCAAAAATGCCGTTTTTGGCCTCAAAAACACCCGAGACGCACAAAAAGAGCGAGAAAAACGGGTTTAAAGGTCGAAAATTTTTTTTTTTTTTCCGTCCCAAGTTTTCGAGGCAAAAACGCAAAAAAATTTAAATCGCTTTTTTGCGTCTCGGGGGTTTTTGAGGCCAAAAACGGCATTTTTGGGGGTTTTTCTACGTCCCTGAAGTGTTTTCGAGCAAAAAACGCAAAAAAATTTTCGACCTTTAAACCCGTTTTTCTCGCTCTTTTTGTGCGTCTCGGGGTTTTTGAGGCCAAAAACGGCATTTTTGGAGGTTTTCTACGTCCCAGAGTGTTTTCGAAGCAAAAAACGCAAAAAAATTTTCGTGCTTTAAACCCGTTTTTCTAGCTCTTTTTGTGCGTCTCGGGGGTTTTTGAGGCTAAAAACGGCATTTTTGGGGGTTTTCTACGTCCCAGAAGTGTTTTCGAGGCAAAAAACGCAAAAAAATTTTCGACCTTTAAACCCGTTTTTCTCGCTCTTTTTGTGCGTCTCGGGGGTTTTTGAGGCCAAAAACGGCATTTTTGGGGGTTTTTCTACGTCCCAGAGGTGTTTTCGAGGCAAAAAACGCACAAAAACTTTTCGACCTTTAAACCCGTTTTTCTCGCTCTTTTTGTGCGTCTCGGGGGTTTTTGAGGCCAAAAACGGCATTTTTGGGGGTTTTTCTACGTCCCAGAGGTGTTTTCGAGGCAAAAAACGCACAAAAATTTTTCGACCTTTAAACCCGTTTTTCTCGCTCTTTTTGTGCGTCTCGGGGGTTTTTGAGGCCAAAAACGGCATTTTTGGGGGTTTTTCTACGTCCCAGAGGTGTTTTCGAGGCAAAAAACGCACAAAAATTTTTCGACCTTTAAACCCGTTTTTCTCGCTATTTTTGTGCGTCTCGGGGTTTTTGAGGCCAAAACGGCATTTTGGGGGTTTTCTACGTCCCAGAGGTGTTTTCGAGGCAAAAAACGCACAAAAACTTTTCGACCTTTAAACCCGTTTTTCTCGCTCTTTTGTGCGTCTCGGGGGTTTTTGAGGCCAAAACGGCATTTTTGGGGGTTTTTCTACGTCCAGAGGTGTTTTCGAGGCAAAAAACGCACAAAAACTTTTCGACCTTTAAACCCGTTTTTCTCGCTCTTTTTGTGCGTCTCGGGGGTTTTTGAGGCCAAAAACGGCATTTATGGGGGTTTTTCTACGTCCCAGAGGTGTTTTCGAGGCAAAAAAACGCACAAAAATTTTTCGACCTTTAAACCCGTTTTTCTCGCTATTTTTGTGCGTCTCGGGGGTTTTGAGGCCAATACAATAATTAAGACTTTTATAATAATTAAGAATAAATAAGAAAATTAAGAATAAATAAAATAATTAAGAATTTTTTTATGCAAAATTTTTATATGTATCGCTAAAGTAACACAGTATTGTAATTTTAATTTATTTTGTTAATTAAAGTTTATTAAAGTTGTAATAAAATAAACACTAAAGTTTACTTATACCTTAATTTTTTTGGTGGGGGGGGGGGGGTCAAAAAGGTACGCAAATAAAATAATTTAATAATTTTTAATAATAAAATGACACTTATGGTACATAAGAATTGGTTATATACCTATTTTCTTTTATAGAGATAACATCATGTAAACTATTTCACATTTACAACTTTTTTCCACCTCCAATTTCTTAAAATTTATACACAGTAAAAATATTTTGTAAAATTTGTATAAACAACGATAAAAACTCTTTAAGAGAACAAATTTTTCTGATCATTCAGAATTTATTAAAATATCCGCTTATAAAATTTTTAATTTGTCTTTTTTTATAAAATTTTGGTTTTTTAACAATTTTGTGGTCAAAACTTTTTTGTCTAAAGTTGATATTTAAAATGAAGTATGAAAAAATTCAAAAAAATGTCCTCCCAATTGACTAGAATATTTTTTTGAAACTCAGTCGTTATAAAACTGAAAAGTTGGCACTAAAAAGGAATGAAGCCAAAAGATTGTCTGGAAAAATGGCTTTTGTGGCAGTAAAGACTTCTTTGAAAATTTAGAAGTTAAAAAAAAAAGTGCTTTCTACTGCTGGGGATGTGGATAATCAATCTTGAGCCGTTGAAAATAATCTCGTTTTGAGCACCACCCTTTTGATTTTGATATATTTACATTCAGTCTCATGCATGCCTTCGACCTGTGCACTGAAAAGGCACCCCCCCAAACAAAGAAGAAAAGGCCTTTGGCCTTTTAGGACTTAGACTACACATCGATCTATTTTGTTAACTATTTTGTTCTAAAAGCGGAGTTATTGACCATCAAAAGGAAAAATATTTTTTTTTTATACGGCGATTGAATAATCTGAATGGGGATTCTGAGGGTTAGGACGAGACCAAAGGCTCGATCGGAGACCGAGTTTTAATTTTTTTAAAGTGTCGATGTCGCATTCGGCTTCGCTTAACTCAGGACCCGGGCGGTCGCCCCGAAACGCCGTCTCCGCTATCGACAACGACTGCCTCATAGGCTGCTTTCCATGTCCAAGCAGTCTAAAATACATAAATTTTTATTAGGAAAAGTATTAAAAATAGCTATAAAAAAATAAAAAGTTTGGTGCATTCATGAGTAGCGGTGATTATAAGATAAACGAATTTCAGGATTTAAAGAAACATAATTTGTGACTTAGTTCTAGCATTTTTATCTTTTTGGCTCACTTTTCTGAGGTTAGGAATGGAATATAGGAATATCGATATTTTTCTTCCGACATTCGATATTTTTTTATCGATATGTACCTTCCGATATTTTATAATATCGATATTAGAGGCACGATAGTCGATATTCGATATTTTCTAATTTCTATTTAAAATTTAAAGAAGAAAGAAAGAAAAAATGATAATAAAAGATACTAATTGAAATTGGACGTAATGCTTTCGCTTGGGTTCGGATTGTTTAGAAACTGTAATTGGCAGCATTGATAATAGTAGTTGGTACCCGCCGGTTACCGGTAACGGTACCGCCTCCTAAATATTTCATTATACTTATCAATTTTTATTTTTATTTGGAAACTGGATGTGGATTTGTCTTCACGCCTTTAGTCAAGAAAACGAGAGAAGTAGAAGATAATATGAGGCGCTCCGGGTACGAAGGGCGAACTCAACAAACGTAGTTTCGAGATATTCGCATTTTAAAGTTTTATATACGGGCGAACTCAACAGAAAAGTCATGCCCTGGAATAGGAAAAGGAGTGGGGGTTGTGGACTAGGATGTGGAGTTCGCCCTTCGTACCCGCTCGGATATCGCAGTTAGAGCTTTGCCGCATATCGGTTTTACGTATTTAAAGGGGAAAAAAGGGCGAACTCAACATAAAATTATATGGGGTATTCACCTAGAGGTCTAGAATCTGAAATGAAAAAAAAAATTTGTGCGATGTTGAGTTCGCCCTTCGTACCCGGAGCGCCTCATATATGTTTAAAATAATAGGTATTGGATTTTGATAGTGAATAGCAAAAGGCGTTAGTTAATAAATTTTTAAAAATATCGATATATCGATAGTTTAAGCCCGATATATCTCATCGATATTTCCTTCCGATATTGGTTCCAGTATCGATATTTTTGTTCCATATCATTCTCTTTGTAGGTTAGGACGGAGGGAGACGCCATGTTGTGACGTAAAAATATTTTTTCTGCCTCAGAGTTACAAAAATAATGTCTTTTTTAAAAATAAGATTAAAACAAAACAAAAAAAGCCATGAAAGTTTAAAAAAATGATTTTGGGATCTATCTACTATTCATCCCAGGAGTGCAGAACTAAGGAAAAAGTGAGGACTCTATTCTAAAAAGAGAAAGAGTGCTCAATGGAGGTGACGGTGTAATTTTTTGTTTTCATTTTTATAACTTAACGTTCCTTCGGAGACCTTAGTGCTGTACCTCGTGGTATACAGGATAATGATATGTGAACGGTATTTTTAATTGTTTAGTACCTAGCTCGACCGCCTCTCCTCGGTAATGATTTCGCCTCTGACATTGGCGATATGTCGGACGACGTACTTGAGTGAGGGCCTTGGTAGATATACCCTGAAAGAAGGTAAAGTATGAATGATTTGGGGTTTCTTTGGGTACATACGAGCTTTAACGGTAGCGTCGAGGTGGTTTGAAGATTCAGTCCTACTCGATGTGATCTGTTCAGGGTCTGAATCTGACTCATCCGTTTCCGCGTCCGTTTTCCGGCTGCTCCGACGCCTTGTCCGACGCCCCTTCGAACACTAAAAATAATACAAGTTATTTTAACTGTCCCAGTTTGCTTGAAAAAAAGGGCAATAACGATGGCCATCAAAGGATAGACAATTTGGTAAGGAGTCCCGAGAACCCCTGGGTTATGAAGCATGAGCTCACCGTGCTTGCCAGTGTACGCTAACTAACATGCACTAAAATATAAGGTAGAGAATCTAAGGTACCATATATCGGGGGCCTACCGGGTGAGCAGACCTCATAGACTGTGGTGGGGCCGACGTGCAACCTTGCTCCTGCATCGCCTGTTCGTGATACATAAAACTGTGCAAAAGCGTGCTGTTCGGATCCGTTAGCTGGAACGTCGCGTACGGCGATATGTCTTCACTCGTTTCTGTACACAATTTACTCTCATATTTAGAACCGAAAATGGGATAAAATAAAAATGGGGTTAAAATGTCACCTGGGATTTTATCAGTGCTTAATGCTACTTTATGTATTGTTGCGTAATATCTTTCTCTTTGAGCTTCAGCGTTTTGCTGATTGTCTAAGTTTCTTTCATTGTTCTCGCTTGTCCTAAAAAATTACATTTAACGTTTATGAGGTAGTATTTCTCACTTGTTCTGTGGCAAAATACGATGGTTGTGGCTGCTAAGAATAAGGACGCGATGGCCACTAGGAGAGGAACCATGACTCTGATGTCCGTGTAGAATGCGCGCGAATAGTGCCCTTTTCGAACAAGCTCTGGTGGAGGGAGTTCTGAAAGACATTTTTTAAGGTCAATCTATGCCAAAAAAAACCAAGATCGAAATGTTATTGAGTTTACCACCCACCACCCCACTACTTTCTTCCGAGGTAATCGCCGTTTTTCGCCGCCTCGTTGCTCGTATACGGTTAATCCAATCATCAAGGTTTATGTGTGAAAGTTTAATCCGCTTTCTTTTTTGCTTTGTACGACAAAAATTAAAGACCTTTTGTATTTTGCCGCCGTACGGGCGAAGTATTTGCCAGATGGCAGCACTAGCTTGTAGCGGTAGTTCCCCTCCACATCGCACTTGGTCTCATCTCTATCTTATCCAGTGTTGCTACGGCAGCCGTTCGCGATGGACGTCAAACGTCTATGAATTTCGACCGGGCGAAGTTTCTCCGCGTTTAGGAAACGGATGACGGAGCGAACTTCACAACCGGCGGGACTCGGGACCGAGACGTCCATCGCGAACGGCTGACGTAGCAACACTGGATAAGATAGAGAGATGAGACCAAGTGCGATGTGGAGGGGGAACTACCCGCTACAAGCTAGTGCTGCCATCTGGCAGAATACTTCGCCCGTACGGCGGCAAAATACAAAAGGTCTTTAATTTTTGGACATGCCTCGTACATTTTCACCGCTTTCAAGATACCGTGAAATTCAACCTACCTCCATCTTTGGTTAGTGTAAAAAACTGAAATTCTCCGACTGAAGATCCGGCAACGTTTGAGCTTCGACTTGAAGATTGTATTCGGTCGAAGAGAGAAGTCCGGTGACGGTGAACTTCTTTTGAGGCTTCACGTTATTCGAGACTAAAATCCATTCTAAATCGTTGACGTTTTTATATCGGACGACGAAGTTTAAAATGGGGCAACCGTTGTCCGGCCAAACGTGAAGCTTGAGTATGACGGATGTTGAATTCGCCTGGAGGAAATTCGAAGGTGAAGGTACGCCCGGAAATTGACCCTGGGTTCGTACAGGAAGGCTTTGACTTTGCTGAGAAGACCCAGTTTGTTGAAAACGCTGAGCGAAATCGCATACGTACTCCCACAAGCCAGACCCTTAAAATTCCGTCAATGATTAAATTCAAAATATTTACTTACTTTAAGCTCGTAGCTGTTGTACGACGTGAAAGAGATACTTCTTCTGTCTCAGAATGTGTTTTTTGTAGTAAAGAGTGTACCCAAGAATAGGAGCTCCACCATTTTCACCAGGTTTCCAATGTAGAAGGACGCTCCGCTGGTGGCGCTGGTTACATATAGTATTGGAGGACTAGGAGGAACTTGAACGATAAGCGAATAGGAAATGCGATCGGATCCGATCCCGTTGTCTACATGGCATGTATAGTTGTCGCTATCTGATCTGGTCAAGTCTGCTATGACGAGCTCGCCGGATTCCAAAATTTGGAGGTTATTGGTCGGAAGGTTTTGTAATGATATGTCGCTTTTGTACCATTGACGTCGAGGGACGGGTACGCCTACTGTCGCGCACGGAAGGGCCACCGTTTGGTGCCATGGTCTTTTCACTACTTGGTTAAAAGAGGAGATACGCGCTGGGACTCGATTCGAAGGAACTTGCGCTACCACTCGTGAACTCGGACCTTCACCCACTCTAGTCGATGCTGTCACCCAAAACTGATATTCAACATGATGTGTAATCCTTTCGCCTCAAAACTATGATGCTGCGGTGGTATCATTCGTTACTATGATTCAACTCCGACTGCCCATCCACGACTCGTGTATACAACGATATTTGGCAACGTTTCCATTGGGTTGAATCGGTGGCAACCACGATATCAACAAGATTGTGGGCTACTCACCACTACTTTGATATCACTTGGAGATCCAGGAACTAAAATAAAACGTTAAAATACAAAAATCTTCATTTTTTAGTCTACCATCTTCATCAGTATGGCAATAAGTGACTTTTGTGAAGGCCCATCACCGATTCTAGTATAAGCAAGGACTTGCATAGTGTAGTTGGTGTACCTGAGTAGTCTTGGAAGAATATAAGTCATAGCTGACGTTTTAATCGTTTCCATTCCAACGTCGATTTCTACAATATTTTATGATCGATATGAACTTGATTAATTTATACCTGGGTTTTGAGTGTCGTACTGTAGCTTGTAGCCGAGGATGATGCCGTTGCAGTGTGGGGATGGTGGTGGCTGCCAAGAAACCTGAAGGGACTGGGAACTCAACGTAGCGCACCGTAAAGCCTCGGGAGGTGCGCTTGGAACTAAAAAAAGTCTTTAGTATTCCCATATGGAATAAAGCATACCATCTTCCAACGTCTGAGAGGACAGCTCTGAAAGCGGGCCACGGCCCACTTGATTGAATGCTTGAACGACTATAGAATATCTAGTGTATTTTGATAATCCTGTCAATATCAATTCGCCGGTTCCATCCTCCCGTCGCCAGTTACAGCGGTCATGTTGTAGTTCCCGTTGACCATACTGGAAAAAGTGGTTAAGGATGGGTTAAAGTAGGGGATGTCCAAAATTAAAGACCTTTTGTATTTTGCCGCCGTACCGCCGAAGTATTCTGCCAGATGGCAGCACTAGCTTGTAGCGGGAAGTTCCCCCTCCACATCGCACTTGGTCTCATCTGTCTATCTTATCCAGCGGTGCTACGGCAGCCGTTCGCGATGGACGTCTCGGTGACGAGTCCCGCCGGTTGTGAGGTTCGCTCGTCATCCGTTTCCTAAACGCGGAGAAACTTCGCCCGGTCGAAATTCATAGACGTTTGACGGCTATTTATGGCAATGTTATGAATGAGCGCTGTTGTTACGAATGTATAAATACGGAGCGAACTTCACAACCGGCGGGACTCGGCACTGAGACGTCCATCGCGAACGGCTGCCGTAGCAACACTGGATAAGATAGAGAGATGAGACCAAGTGCGATGTGGAGGGGAACTTCCCGCTACAAGCTAGTGCTGCCATCTGGCAGAATACTTAGCCCGTACGGCGGCAAATACAAAAGGTCTTTAATTTTTGGACATCCAAAAGATGACTTACTTGATTTCTTTGTATCCTACGTAATAGCCTTGGATTTCTCCATGACGTAAATCGACTAATGGCGGTGTCCATGTTACAAGAAGTTTGGTTGATGAGACAGGACGTACTGATAGACCGAGAGGTGGACCTGCGGGTCTTTGCGGTTCTGTAGTGACCCAAAGGTCGCACTCCAACCGGAACGTCCCGCCGGACCTTCGGCGGCAACTTTCATCATGTATTTCGTCGCTGGCTTCAAACCTTCCACCAACGCTCCTCTAAGTTGTCCACTCAACTCCACCTGCTTCCACGTCGTCGCTAAAAAAAACATAAAACACGAAAGAAATCAATCTAATTTTCTCACCACTCGCTTCTTTATACTGAACTATATTTCGTCACTTCCGCCGGCTCGCCAGTTTGATGCGCCCATTGTAAATTGACCGATCGACTGTTGACCATCACTGCTTTCAACTCCGTCGGTTTTTCTGGAGGTTCTGAAAAAAGAGATAGAGTAAGCAACAGGTGATCTACCAACCTTGAACAGTGAGCTGAACGAGTTGCTGATCGCGTCCGTACATGTTGGTCGCCTGCAGAAATAAGGGCCTGCATCAGAAGCTTCAACTGCGGCGATATGAAGCTGACCTTGCAGTATCCCTTCAGGGGTCATCTCTTGTTTCAAACTGACACTAAAAATTCAAAGTTAAACCATCAAGTTCTTCAATCAGATTACCGATATTGGTGGCAGGAGTTAATGGAAACTTTCCTTGCTTTGCCATCGGATGCTGATCGGCGTATCGCCATGTATGCGGCATCCCAAAACTGCATATCGCCTTTTTTAACCGTGATCGTTTTGGAAGGTCCAGAAAATAAGGAGCAGCTTAAAAAAAAGTTGAATCAATTTTTAAATTGTATAGGCCTACTCACAGTTCACTTTGAGCTGTATTACTTTCCCGATACCGTTCCCTATGCCATTGTGAGCCTGGCATAAATAAAATCCTTCTCTGTCCTCTTTTACATTTTGCAACAAAGGGAGCCATTGTTGAACACTTTAGTGTACATCCTGTCCCTTACTTCTTCATAGTCGCCAGATTTACTCCCTTGAAAAAAAAATCGTTAACTCAGAAATTTTTTTTTTCGTAAATTGAAACGTCGCTTGTCGTTTTTACCTGAAGCTTTTTTCCACGTTATCGAAGGCGTGGGAACACCCTGTGCTTGGCAGTTCAACAGAACGTTTTTATTCCTTTCGACGCTAACATCCGCCGGCTCCACCACCCATCTCGGAGGAACTATTTTAAAAAAAATTCCCGTCAAAAAATAGAAAAACACAAAAATCATATTCAAAATTTTAATAAAAATAATAAGCAAATTTTATAAAAAGTTTAAAAAAGTATTAAATACGATATATGCTATGCATAATATCTATTTAATACTGAAAATTTAAAAGAAAGTCAACATGTATATTTGTAGTCGAATGCAAATGACCGACAGTGCTACCAACCTGGCAAAACTGTCTATTTTTAATACATACAAAATACGATTTGAAAAATTGAAAAAAGTCAACATGTATATTTGTAATCGAATGCAAAATGACAGTGCTACCAACCTGGCAAAACTGTCTGACCATTTTAAAGTAAAACATTCCACATACAAAATACGATGTTGAAAAAATTGAAAAAAAAAATTGTTTTGTCTTGTCAAGGATGGGAATGAGGAAGGAATAAAAAAAATTTAAAGAAAAAAAAAGTTGGTGCAGTTTTGCAGTGAAAGCTTAAGCAGGAGTATATTAAATTTAAAAAAATACAAAATTAAGGTGCCATGTGCTAAATTGAAGCTTCCATTTATGTTTTTTCAAATTTTAAAAATTTCAAAATGCAAAAATTTTTATATGCGAATTTTACGATGGATGTGGGATATCAAATGCATGGGTTCTACTGATTGATTTAACATTGAACGTTGGGTTTTTAGGGTCTATGTGAAGAAAAAAATTAAAAAAAGCATTCTTGGGAAAACCATTTTATTCCTGAAGTCAACTGGGGCGTAGAAGCGGCTAAGTTGGGCTCAGGGTTGCACCCCTGCTTTGGGCGGGAGTTGGGAAGGGAAAGTGGTGGCAGTTGTGGCCCATTCCTAGACCGCAGGAATGAAGTGGCTTGTATGGGAAATGGTAACTACTAGTGCTTGTGTCGTGTCTACATTTTGCTGTAATGAAAATTCAAATTAATTTAAAAATATAAATAAAGAAGGAAGTAAAAATACATGCGAAGCAGAAAGAGAAAAAAAAGCAAAAAAAAAAGAAGTGCGAAAACTTTACCTCAAGAACAAACCTTATAGAAGGGTTGAACCTCGCAGGTGCATTCCAGATGTGCCAAAGCAACGTATATAAATTTTGTGGGGGGTTTTTAAGGGAGGTTTTTTGTGGGGTTGATTTTTGGGAGTTTACGTTACCTTTGACCTGTAGTTTGGAGGTATACCTAGCCTCAGAAGCGGGATTGGAGGCGACGCAGGTATACTCGCCGGTGTGGGAAGACTCGAGGCTCGCCACGCTTAAAGACTCGAGTAGGAATCCAAGGCGGAGATGTTGACCGGAAGGTGGGCCGGAATGGCGACACCGTCTTTGAGCCACGTGATTGAGAGCGGAGGGTCGCCGCTGGAGACTCCGCAGACGACGCGGGTTCTACTCCCTTCCGGCAATCCTCCGCCAGGGAACGAGAACCCCTCGATCACAGGCGGTACTGACCCCACCAATCAAATTATAAAAAGTAGTAATAAAAAAAAGAAGAGAGATAAAAAATACGAAAGAAGAAAGGAAAAAAGAGAGAAAAAAAAATTTTGAGAGTTCTTCGGGAAAATACCGTTGACCACAAGACGCTGCGTGTGTACTACTTCGGCCGCAGGGTTACGTGCGACGCACGAATAATTTCCGTTGTGTTCCGGAGATAAACTCTCGATCAAAAGGATGCTATTGAACTGGTCGACTTGCTGTACTCCGAGCTTCTCTTTTGGATCGACTGGTCGACCGTCTTTAAGCCAGGTGACGGTGAGCGGGGGATCGCCTTTCGTCACCGAACATGTCATCGATGCACGCTCACCTAAGTGGAGCGTCATATCCGCGCTAAACGGGCTTATCTTGGGCGGGACTGGAAAAGAAACAAGCCGATATCTCCCAGGCCAAAGCTTACCACTCGGCCATCTCCCTAACTTACCTTCTTCCTATCAAAAAAAATTATTAATCAGCACATCCAGTGCGCATAACGCTGACTAGATGTGCAGTTAAAAATTCCCCAATTTTTACCCCCTTCTGAATACGTTAATCCCTCTTGTCATTTTCAACGGGAAAACGTATTAAAACAGCACGTCCAATTTTCGGACTAATCCATCGATAAATTTGCTTTTTTCCCCAAAAAAGAATAAATTTCTCTCACCTATGACGTTCACCTCTCCGCTCCTCCTGGCGGTCTGCCCTGCTTATTTCGGGCCCAGCAAGTGTAAACTCCGGCATCTGCGGCTTTCTGGACGGGATTTATTATGAGAAGACCGGTGCTACTTATCACCTTCTGCCTCATATCTTCCGGAAGCTCTCTTCCCACTAAAAATCAATGAAAGCACCTCAGTTTCTTCGGGGTATATAATCTAAATCTTCTAAAATTGCATAAACATCTAAATGAAGGGAAAAACCCGAGAGGAAATTACGAAAGTTAAAAAAACGTGATATAATGGTGTTCTTATTCAGCATATTCGGTCGTAATTTATTCATGTTATTTACATGCATAAACAGGTAAGTTTTAAAGGGGATGCCTTGATGACATTTAGCTTTGAATATTTAAAATGCTTACTTCTTTCCCATTTATTTCTTCTATAGGGAATCCGGCGACTGGACATTTTATCTGGAACTCTTCACCCGCCACCGCTGTCACTTTTGGTATCAGTCTTATGTAAGGAAGTCCTGGATAAAATTTAAAAATAATTTTAGAGCTTAAAAAAAAAGTCCGGGAACCAATTATCCCTAGGAATCCCAACGCAATTAAGCTCGGTAGAGAGTTAATTAATTTTTTTCAATTTAACATCGCCTTTTAATTAAATAGGAAAAAAAATACCGTAAACGTTAAGTCGGGCTGAATGGGAGACTTTCCCAGCTCGGTTTTCAGCCGTGCAGGTGTACTCGCCACCGTCTTCGACGACGACGTGGCTTATGTTTACGTGACTGATGACGTCACCGTGGAGTGTGACGTATTGCCCGATAACAATCTGGAACAAAAGAAAAAATCCGTTTTAGGGGGAATCGATTAAACGTCGGGCAAAAATTAGAATTTCTATTTCCGGACATGTCACGCCTCCGGAGTCGAAATGTCAATCGAATTGAAGCTGCAGATAAACAGTTCTAATAATTAAATCAAGATATCGAGTTAAGAATGGTTTCAAAAGGGAAATTCTTTGTGGATACTATTTTAAAAATACTAAACCAGCATTACTTCCAAGTGTTGCCGAAGTGTTGATCAACAAAGTGGCTGTCGGAAGCGACTATTTTAGTTCTAACACCGGCTATCTCATTTTTTAATCAATTTGAATCAATTTGAGTTTTTTTTTAGAATGTTAGAATACTGAGGGAGAAAGCCCTACGAAGAGCCTGTAGACAAGCATCTTTTCCAAAATTTTAAGGATTTCAGAGTAATCGATAACATATTATCATCTAACTCATCAGTAATCACTGATTAATATACCTGCAAACAAGCATTTCGTGACGCCGCCAAGGGGAGCTTGAAAACGGGAGCAAGGGTGCTTCATCTCTCCTCAATTTCTTTTGTCATAATATGCCAGCAAGACTTGGCGGTCATGTTGGTTTAGTATCTCAAGCGCCTCAAAAAGAAACCCTGATTTTGTTTCTATTGGTCTGTGGGAGTGGTTTAAAACATTCTGAGCCTTCTATTGGTCTGTGGAGTGGTTTAAATATTCTAGGGCCTTTATTGGTCTGTGGGAGTGGTTTAAACATAGAGCCTTCTATTGGTCTGTGGGAGTGGCTTAAACATTCTAGAGCCTTCTATTGGTCTGTAGGAGTGGCTTAAAACATTTAGAGCCTTTATTGGTCAGTAGGAGTGGCTTAAATATTCTAGAGCCTTCTATTGGTCTGTGGGAGTGGTTTAAACATTCTAGAGCCTTTATTGGTCTGTGGGAGTGGCTATAAACATTCTAGAGCCTTCTATTGGTCTGGGGAGTGGTTTTAAACATTCTAGAGCCTTCTATTGGTCTGTGGGAGTGGTTAAACATTCTAGAGCCTTTTATTGGTCTAGTGAGTGGCTTAATATTCTAGAGCCTTCTATTGGTCTGTGGAGTGGCTAAACATTCAGAGCCTTCATTGGTCTGGGGTGAGGTTTTAAACATTCTAGACTCTAGATTGTGTCTAGGACTTAGATTGTAACACAATCCAAAAGAAAAGAGAAATTAATAACCACTTAAAACTAGCGAAAAGTAAGAAATACAAGTTAGGATTAAAAAAAAAAACGTTTTATTCTTCAAACTTGAGAGCTAAATCTAAAAGAGAACAACATAAAGAGAGAAAAAAAAGTTTGTTTTTGACGTCCTTCCCAACCTTCTTTCTTGAGCAGAATCAAACAGGTGGATTACAGAAAAATCGTAATAAATTACTCCTTTTTTGTCTCTTTATATTTTGACGTTGTATTTTATTTTTACAAATCCTTTTATTTCTTTATTGTCTGAAGGCGTAGGGTATCGATTAAGGAGTTTATTACGTGACACGGTTTTGATAGGGGAGGGAATTCATTTGAAAAGGGAAGGATTTAAGTAAGTGAACCCTTTTCGCCCCCCCCCCCCCCCCAACCCTTCTTCAATCTCGAAAACCATGATGGAACTAGGTTGAACAATTTAATTACGGCTTTAACCCCTTCAAACTTCCTCGGGGCTAAAATCAACTTCACACGTTTCATAAGCAACCATTTATGCATACGGGAATTTCAGCACAAGTGTAATGAAGATAAGATTGCTGAGAGTTATTTTATGCCTAAAATTCGAGGAAACCTTGAGATGAATTGAAGCCACCGCGTTTTCATTCTGATCCTATCATCACAAAAGCATATGCTGTTATTTCTATTTTTTCTAAAGTCGACTTCGGTTACAGTAAATTCGGTTGTTCGATTGAGCAGGTTATTTCGTTTATTCGGTTGTTGTAAATTCGGTTTCGGTAAAAAATCAACAGCATATCTGTTATTTCATAACGTAAATTCGGTTGTTCGATTGAGCAGGTTATTTCGGTTTATTCGATGTTGTAAATTCGGTTTCGGTAAAAAATCAACAGCATATCCGTTATTCGTCAGTAAATTCGGTTTCGGTAAAAAATCAACAGCATATCCGTTATTCGTAACAGTAATTCGGTTTCGGTAAAAAATCAACAGCATATCCGTTATTTCGTAACAGTTAATTCGGTTTCGGTAAAAAATCAACAGCATATCTTATTTCGTACAGTAAATTCGGTTTCGGTAAAAAAAAAAAATCAACAGCATATCCGTTATTTCGTAACGGTAAATTGGTTTCGGTAAAAAATCAACAGCATATCCGTTATTTCGTAACAGTAAATTCGGTTGTTCGATTCAGCAGGTTATTTCGTTGTTCATCCGGTTATTGCAAGTTCGGTTATAGCATAAGAAAAAAAAATTGTGTATTTACCAACTATATTCGAGGTCGACGTAAAAATTGTGAGATGCATGCGTTGAATCCAAAAAGATCTTACATGTCTGTGTCCCGGTAAAGTCATTAAATTGGCCAAATTTACATGTCTGTATCCGGTAAAGTCATTAAATTGGCCGAATTACATGTCTGTATCCCGGTAAAGTAATTAAATTAGCCGAATTTACATGTCTGTATTCCGGTAGTCATTAAACTGGCCGAATTTACATGTGTATCCCGGTAAAAGTCATTAAATTGGCCGAATTTACATGTCTGTATCCTGGTAAAGTAATTAAATGGCCGAATTTACATGTCTGTACCCGGTAAAGTCATTAAACTGGCCGAATTTACATGTCTGTATCCCGGTAAAGTCATTAAATTGGCCGAATTTACATGTCTGTATCCCGGTAAAGTCATTAAATTGGCCGAATTACATGTCTGTATCCCGGAAAAGTCATTAAATTGGCCGAATATACAATCGCCCCTTTTGTCCATGTCGTACATCCAACGCATAATTAATGGGGCCATAAAAAAAAGAACTAGGCAAAATAATTGTTTTGGCCTTTTTTACTTTTTTAAAAGGAGAAAATAATTTATTATCGAATTTTTGGTTGGTCTTTTGGCAAAAAAGCGCGTGTTTCAAGGCCAAGTGATTTGAATCCAGGCGCGAAGAAACAGGGCACCGCGCATGCGTGTATTTTGGTTCCCGCGTTTTTTCGAAAATTCATCTTTGAGGTTTGCTAACACTAGTGGGTCAATTATTTTCTTCTCGCAAGGAGAGCTCGTTTGATAATACGAGGGATTTATTTTTTTTTCCTTTCGCATGAAATGCATGTGTGGAGAAAAAAATTAAACGAGCTCTCCTTGCGAGAGGAAAAAAAACTTACCCTCTCGTGTTATCAAACTACTTTGAACAACGGAAAGCTCGCGCATGCGCTTTTTCCAGATATCGAAAATCACAAGTACCGATTTTTCGCATTCAGTCTTTAAATTGATAGTCTTCCATAATCATTGAGATAAATTAGCTATTGAAGATCTCTTGGTTATCGGTCGAAATTTCTTGGAGCTTTAATATGATTGATTCTCTGCAAACCCCCCCCCCCAATCTTTTTCACCCGTCTTCAATTAAGGGGCGAAGGGTGAAAGGTACAAAAAGGTGGGGGCTTCATCCCTAAGGTCTTTCTCACGGCAAAGGCCTAGATTATAAGAACCCTTCCCCCGGGGTCTACGAGCGGAAACTTCTTGTATGAAGATTAAACAGAAAAGGCCTTTTGTATGAGAAATCTGAAACCTTTGATGAATGGATGAAAAAAAAACTAAA
Organism: Orius insidiosus; assembly: GCA_014119065.1. Classification (NCBI taxonomy): domain Eukaryota; kingdom Metazoa; phylum Arthropoda; class Insecta; order Hemiptera; family Anthocoridae; genus Orius; species Orius insidiosus. The sequence goes on from JACGAQ010001970.1 coordinate 26,124, forward strand.
AGTTTGCAGTTTTCAAAAAAAAATTTTTTTATAGCTTTTATCAATTTTGGCAAAATATTCGTGAAGGAATTTTAAAGGGAGTCCTTCGTTATAAATTCAGGGGAGATAAAAAGCTCCATATGCATGCCAAGTTGGCATTCCTTAACAACAAGTGGCGCGGGGAGATATTTCAACCAGGCCGGTAAATGGGAACATTTTTTACGTGATATACAACCCTTTTATTTACGAGCGAAATTAACCCTAATCACGTTTGTTTTTTTAATGAGTTACGTTATTTTCCCCGTAAAAATATTTTTTCGTCTCAAAGGGAAATATGGGACAGATCTCGTTACTGTCGGAAAAGAGAATTTTTTTTTTGTTTTGGACGGGTGCCAAACTGATTGTCATTTTTATTGAGATCCTTCGTTCCCTTTGTAGGCTCTCTTTCGCCTACATTCTTAGGGCTCGTTTTATCATTTTACAACCTGTCCGATCGTTTGACAGGCCATTTCTTTTTTTCTATAAGGTATTTCCTTACAAAGAAAAAATAAAAAGTTTGGATTCAACGCATGTATCTCGCAATTTTTACGTCGACTTCGAATATAGTTGGTAAATACACAATTTTTTTTTCTTTTGCTATAACCGAACTTGCAATAACCGGATGAATAACGAAATAACCTGCTCAATCGAACAACCGAATTTCCTAACAGTAAATTCGGTTTCGGTAAAAAATCAACAGAATATCCGTTATTTCCTAACAGTAAATTCAATTTATAGGCCAATTTAATGACTTTACCCGGATACAGACATGTAAATTCGGCCAGTTTAATGACTACCGGAATACAGACATGTAAATTCGGCCAATTTAATACTTTCCGGGATACAGACATGTAAAGTTGGCCAATTTAATGACTTTACCGGGCTAAGACATGTAAATTCGGCCAATTTAATGACTTTACCGGGATACAGACATGTAAATTCGGCCAATTTAATGACTTTACCGGATACAGACATGTAAATTCGGCCATTTAATGACTACCGGAACAGAGATGTAAATTCGGCCAATTTAATTACTTTACCGGATACAGACATGTAAATTCGTCCAATTTAATGACTTTACCGGGATACAGACATGTAAATTCGGCCAATTTAATGACTCTACCGGGATACAGACAAGTAAATTCGGCCAATTCAATGACTTTGCCGGGATACAGACATGTAAATTCGGCCAATTAATAACTTTACCGGGATACAGACATGTAAATTCGGCCAATTTAATGACTTTACCGGGATACAGACATGTAAATTCGGCCAATTTAATGACTTTACCGGGATACAGACATGTAGATTCGGCCAATTTAATGACTTTACCGGGATACCGACATGTAAATTCGGCCAATTTAATGACTTTACCGGGATACAGACGTGTAAATTCGGCCAATTCAATGACTTTACCAGGATACAGACATGTAAATTCGGCCAACTATTGGAACGAGTGTTTTTGTAAAGTCGGCTAACTTGTGGAAATAGTCGATACCTAAATTCGGCCAATGTGTAATTATAAATAACTTTATATTATTTTGTATTATTCTGTACATTATTTTGTACATATCTGTATATTAACTTTATCGATTGTGAATGCTAATAGGAAATAACGAAAATAAATACAATTAAATACAAAAATTGTTATGAAAGACATTTCAAAATATTATTCAGTTAATTAATAAAAGTAATAATAAATAAATTGATCCGCAATTAATTTAATAAAAAGCGTAAGTTGTATGTATTCGTATTCTGTGACAAAGTAAAAAATAAAATTACCTAAACATGTAAACTTTAAAAATTTGTAAAAAATAAGGTTTTTATTTTATATTTGTTTTTATTGGTATATTTTTTAAAAATAGACTCGCTTAAGCATTAATTGGCCGACTTTACTTGCAAGCCTAAAACCGAAGTTTGGCCGAATTTACCAACTCGTCAAGGGTCAGATTGATACGGGCAGGTATAGGATTGGCCGAATTTACTACCGCCCGGACAAAAGGAAGTTTGATCACTTGCCTTTTTTTTGTTAAAAATAAATTTTTTTTATAAATTATTTGATTTCTTTCGCGTTCTAGAATGAAATCGGATCATGAGAAAAGGAAGTCTGCGGTCTACCCCAACTTAAAGGGGAGCACTTGAAATAGATTAAGGACAACTTCGATAAAAAAAGAAGAAAAAAAAACCATTTACTAAACCTACCTCTCAAAATATTGTTAAAAAACACAAAAATATTTAATAAAATCCTCTTAACAATACCTATATCGCCTGAATAAAAATTAAAACAAAAGAAAATAGGCCACTAAGAGTGGGAGAAAAAAAAGGGAGAAAAAAAGAGGACAAGCTTTCAAACGAATGAGCCGAGTTAATCTCTCCTCAGTTTTTGTAGGTGGGGTGGGGATTTTATTCTGAATTATGACCATTTAAAAACAATAAAAGGTTTTTAGATACAAAAGTGTTAAATCATTCATTTCTGTCCAGTGAACATTCCTTTACATTATGATAAATCTATTGCCCAGCTGATCAAAATTATCTTCCAAAAAGACTTTCGTCTTCTTAGCTATCTCGGGGGTCAAAATTATGACTTATGGGTGCCTTTTTGTGCGAAAAACTCAGAAAAAAGTTGAAGTCATTTTAACAAACTACTCAAGGGTGAACATTATCTCGTCATAAAAAAAAACTGGGATTCTTCACAAGGAATTCTCATAAAAGGCTCTCCAGGACAACGGATAAAAAAAATTTACCCTAAAAAAAGTTTCCCTTTTTCAAACTCTAATTTTAAAAAAAGAATGAAATTTTCAAAGACTTTCTCAGAAAAAAATTAAAACCCTTCTCATCAACAAAAATATGTAAATACCCAAAGTGAAAAAAAAAGCGAAGAAACTTTTAAACTGTGTTTCAATTGAAGGGATTCATTTGATACTTACCAGGTTTTTTTTTCTTTAATATTAGAAATGGAGTTTGTATATTCCTTGAAGAGTGGTTATTGATTTTTTTTTCATTTGAAAGAAAGAAGAAAGAAAGAAAGAAAGAAATTTATTTGAACCCAATGCATACAGTACATAAGGCCTATGGCCTTTTAATTGTACATGTGGTTACAGAGTACGAAAAGTTCTTACAAAATTTAACAAAAAAAGATATTATACAATTTTATATAAACATATTTACATTATGACTATTATCTACATTAAACAATTTTATATTTACATATTATACATTACGACTATTATTCCTATATTAAAACAATTTTATATATACATATTATACATTAAATACTATACATATTTTATACTAATACAATGTGTTTACTATACATTAAATACATACATACATAAAATACAATAGGAAAAGGGAAAGGAGGAGATGTAGGAGTGGAATGGGGTAGGGGAAGAGAGGAAGGATAAGTGTGGGAAGAAAAAAAAATATGTATCTCCTATATCTTCAGTGACTCCGTTACGAGAGCCTCAAACTGCCCTATGGACCGCGCCGATCTAATCATCCACGGGAGACTGTTCCATGCCCTAATGCCAGCTACTTTGAAGGAGTTATGGTACTGGGATGTATGACTGCGAGACTGAGTGAGTAGGAAACGGGGGGAGTTTGAGAAGGCAAAGAAGGAATGCAGATAAAGAGGAATTGAAAAATTGGTGGGGTAAACTAATTTGTAAATGAATTTTAATGTAAGGAGTTTGAAATGATCGAATATATTATGTCCAAGAATAATGTGGCTCAGGTCACTTACGTGGCTGAATCTCTTTAAGTCAAGCACATATCTGATACAGTTATGGAATGTAATTTGTAGTCGGCGAGAAGCTAAAGAATCAAGGGAAAAGAGAAAGACAGGGCATGAGTAACAGAGGATAGGAATGATGAGGGATTTAATTAATTGAAAACGGAGTTCTAAGGGGGTGGATTTCTGGAATTTACGAAGGAGGAAGAGAGAATAAAACACTTTCTTGCAGACGGATTGAATGTGGGGAAGCCAGCTGAGGTTAGAAGATAAAATTAGGCCTAAGTTTTTCACAGTGGAGCTAAATGGAATAGGGGTTTTGTTTATTATAATATTAGGGAGATGGGAGGTGTCAATTGTTTCACGGTAAATGATGATAGATTGAGTTTTAGTGGGATTGATTTTTAAGAGGTTATGGTCAGCCCAGTCGGTGAGTTTGATGATTTCGGTGTTGAAAAAAGGAATAGCGCTGTGAAGGGTATCTGGGGGCAATGATAATAAACTTGGAAATCGTCAGCATAGAGGTGTGTGGTTAGGGAGGATGAGGAGGAAGGTAAATCGTCAATGAAGATTGAAAAAAGGAGAGGGGCTAGGATTGCGCCTTGTGGAACACCAGAGTTAATTGATCTAACCTTTGAGAATGAGTTTTGAAATTTCACGGATTGGGATCGGTCTGAGAGGTAGGAGGCAATAAACTTACAAGTGGATGAGCTGAAGCCCTTGGTTTGGAGTTTTTTAATGAGCAGACCATGGTTAACGGAGCCAAACGCATTAGAGAAATCGATGAGGAGAAGTATGGTACACAACTTTCTGTCAATATTAGAACATATGTCGTTCAATACCTTTATTAGCGCAGTGGTGCAGCTATGACCTGTCCTAAATCCGGATTGATGGATATGTAGACCATTCGATGAGGTAAGAAAGGATGATAATTGGTTGAGGACTATTTTTTCCGCAATTTTGGAAGCAATAGGGAGAATGCTTATGGGACGGAAGTCAGATACATCGTTTGGACAAGAGACTTTCGGCAAAGGATTTACAAATGCATGCTTCCAGGCTTTGGGGAAATGCGAGTGGGTGATGGAAGAGTTGATTATGTAGGTCAGGTGAGGCAGGATTACAGGACTTAGAAGTATGAGGAAGTCTCGGGATAATTGGTCAGCGCCAATAGACTGAGTGTTAACTTCAAGTAAAAGCTCATATACAACAGATATGTCAGTATTTACTAAAGAAAAGCCATCAAAATGAGAATTTAGGTTAAGCTGGCAGGAGGATTTCGAATCGTCTTTTAAGAAATGATCGTTGAATTTGTCTGGATGAATTTGAATGTCGACAGCCTCAGAGTGTTTCCTGGTATTAGAAATGCCAAATTTACGAATGGAGTCCCATAAATGTTTAGGATCGTCGATCGAGTTAATTAGATTATCCTTAATGTGGGAGTTTTTGGCATCACGGATAAGTCTGGTGCACAGGTTACGTTGTGTTTTAAATTTATTGTAGTCATTTAAATTTCGGGAGTATTTCCAGTGACGATAAAGGTTATCACGTTTTTTTAAATGACGTTTGATGTCTGGACTAAACCAGGATTCAAGTTTATGTTTAATATATATCTTTTGGCGGGTGCATGTTTATCAAGCAAATAAAGACAATTTTTGTTAAATATTTCCAACATTTCATCCACATTTATTGATGAGTATATCTTAGACCAGTCAAGGGAGTGTGCATCCTTAATAATTTCATTAGTGTCAATATCCTTTAGATACCTCTTGTGAATCAGGTGTGATTTGACTCTTTTGAAGTTTGAAGAGAGGGCAACGGCTAACATTTTATGTCTGCTAACACCCGGAACATCGAACTGGCGAAAGTCGGAGATATGATCGACATCTTTGGTTATGCATAAGTCAATAGTGGAGGATGAAGCTCCTTGAAAATGAGTTGGGCCAGATGGGAGGACCTGCATGGAGAGGCAAGAAAGAATGTTCATTAGATTACGCGAGAGCGGGTTGTCATTTCCGATGTTGATATTCAGATCGCCCAGTAGAAATATATTTTCGTATTTTACGGACATTTCACTTAATTCGGATTCGACATCAGAGAAGTCAGATTTCGGTTGAGGTGGGCGATAAACGGCACAAATGAGATATTTGAAACCATTCAGGAGTATTTCCACAAAGAGATAATCAATCACTGGATGATCAGAGGACTTAATAATTTTAAATTTTAAAGAATTTAAAAGGTATATTGCAACACCGCCTCCTCGTTTTTTTGGTCTATCTTTTCGTAATATTCGATATCCAGGGATTTCTACCAGTTTATTAGTGTGGTGAGATTTTAACCAAGTTTCTGAAATGCAAATTGCAGAAAACGAACAGTCTTGAACATAGTGTTTTATTTCTTCGATGTTGTGGGGTAGAGACTGTGCATTAAAATGACACAACAGGAGTTTTTCTTTGTATTTCTTGGAAAAATCAAGTATTTCCGTAGTATCACAAATGGAGTGGCATGGCGAGGGCGAAGGGGAGGGCAGGGTTTTGTGCTGTAGCCTAGTACCCATAGTCGACACTACGTTGAATCCGTCCAATTATTCTTTGATAGGCTTGACAGGTGTTATCGAACGCTGCGTGGTTTGTGTTAAGTTTATCTTTTGAGTCTTTTATCAACGTATTAAGGTGAGTGCAATTAACGCAATTGTATTCCTCTTTTTGGACTGTGCAGGCGCTAAGTGCATGATCACCACCACACTTTGGGCAGGCAGTTTTGCTGGAACAGGGCCCATAATGATAGCGACTGCAATTGTAGCATCGTCTAGCATAAAAGTTGTCCGCCACGCGACAAAATGACCATTTAATTTTAAGCCCTTTGGTCTCGATAATTTTGTTCCTTGAAGTAGGGTCCGTCTCGATGACTAAATGTCTCATATTATCCCGGTTTTTTGGTTTTATTATCGCTTTTATATCTAATTTAGAGTTTGAATCACAGAAGATATCACAATTTTGGGTAACGATAATTTCTTTAGCATTGTCTTCAGTTAGCTCATTCGGAATGTTATACACTATCAGTCTTGGGAGATTTTTTGCTTTTGTTTTGGCATCAAGTTTATCAGAGCAATCTCGGTTGATTTTATTAGCTAGCATGTCGCTTTCCATTTTTGACCTGGTCCTTATCAGGAGCCTTCCTTTCGATATTGGTTTTACTGCCACCACTCCTACTTTAAGACCGACGATATCGACGGAATCCTCCAGTAGATTCTTAACAGTATTCGAATCAGAATCCTTAGACTTAGAAGTAATTATTAAGTCGTGTAAAGGCTTTGGATTATTTATTGAGTGAGTAACAGAAGCATAGGTACGTTTTAATCCGTGAGAGGGTAGTTCTTTCCGAGCAGTTGCTTGCCTCAGTTCCGAGATCTGATTTTTCAAGCCATTAAAAAGTTTTTTGAGGTCACGCACAACATTCTCTAGGTCTTCCCGAAATTCTCCTCTTAAGTTTTTGCTGTTTTTTAAGACCTTTTCAATCTTATTTAAGGAACAGTTCAAAAATTCATCTTCTTCCATTGTGAGTTTTGGAAGTACCAGAGAAAATCAAGAGATGGCGTTAGTATCGAGGTATGCGACACAGTTCGAAACGATATTTATATTATGTGCTTTTGATTTAATAGAAATTTTCTATGCACATATAAATCTCTGGATGAAGAATAAAATAAAAAGGAGTAAAAGTCGAATAATACCTGGGCTAAAGGAAAAAGAAAACTCTTAATTCAATCTTGAAGTGGACGTGTGAAGGCCGCCCGTCGTGAACGACGACGAGTAGATTTAAATAAAAGATTTAAGAAATCTATTGTTCTAATGATGAAATAAAGTTCACAGAATCCACTTAACACTATTTTTCCGTCGAAATTCAGACTTTAATGTGAAAAACTTTTAGAAAAGATGAAGAGCACTTTCGTTCCGATGTTTGCGGTAATAAAGGGTTTTTATTAAACCGGGTGAGGCTATATGAAAGCGGTTTTAATGCACGGTCAGCCCTAATTGGACTGTCAGATACGGTGGCCCTTGTCATGGAGAAAAGCAGGCGACTCTTTTATATTCGGAGAGGCATTTAAATAAATAAAATAAACGCTATTTTCAGGCAGAAATTCGACATGTTAGCCTGATAATTGTCCCTTCGAAACCGATCTTAAAAAGTTCCCCACTTACCTTGAATTATGTGGTAAATTGAAGCCATCCAGGGTCCATGTGATGTGCGGTGTCGGGTTTCCGCTCGCGGTACATTTGAGCGAAACCGCCGGACCGGGTTGTAACGTCTGTTCGATAAAGCTGTACATGAGAACTGGCGCAGCGTCTGGGATGAAAAAAAAAAAAAAGTATAAAACTAAAAAAAGTACTAAAACAACATAAAAAATAGTCTAATCACGGTTTAAAATGTCAGAAACACCGTAAAAAAAACGCTTTATGACTTTAAAATCCTCTAGGGTAAAATTTAATTAAATTTTTCGTGTTTTTATTGGGTAGTTTCAATTTGTTTTAGTTTAAAAAAACATGTCGTAGGCCATCGGGAGAAAGGAGGCTTTCACCATATTGCCAGAGACCGCCGTGATTTGAACCCACAATGTTGGTTGGCCAAACATGGTCACTCACCACGGAGAAGAAAGGGTTATACAGGGTGTCCGGAAACACATGGCAAGCGTCTGGGAGAGCGTTAAAAAGTGGTTTTACGAAAAAAAGTTAAATGTAAACCCCCCTTAATTTAAATCAAAGAATTTGATGGTGTAGTTTAAAATCCGCTGGATATACAGGGTGTCCCAGACACAACCTAACTTCGTATTTCAAATAAGAACCCCTATTTTTTATTTCAGATTCGTAATCTACGCAAAATTTCAAGTAGATTTGAGTACTCATATGACAATTTTGGACAACTTTTAAAAAATGTCAAAATTTAGCGTTTTTTGCGCTAAAATCCGTTAAAATTGACCTAGGAGACTCGTTTTTTTTTTAATTCCACTTATTTTTTCCCGAAGAATCCAACTGTCTCAAATTTGAGCATCTTCGCATTCTGCATCACGAGATTTCGTCGCTAATGGCCTTTTTTCAAGTTAGAACCCAAATTTTTAGTTCAGAAATGAAAATTAGCACTTGTTAAAAGAAATTTTTCTTCGGACCACAAATTTTGAAAGAGCTACAGCGACTTTGTGTTATGCATCAAAAATTAAAATTCCGTCAACAATCGCTAATTTCCATTTTTGAAGTATGGAATTGGAGTTAAACTTGAAAAAAGGCCATTAGCGACGTAATCTCGTGATGCTGAATGCGAAGATGCTCAAATTTGAGACAGTTGGATTCTTCGGGAAAAATAAGTGGAATTAAAAAAAAAAACGAGTCTCCTAGGTCAATTTTAACGGATTTTAGCGCAAAAAACGCTAAATTTTGACATTTTTTTAAAAGTTGTCCAAAATCGTCATATGAGTACTCAAATTTACTTGAAATTTGCGTAGATTACGAATCTGAAATAAAAAATAGGGGTTCTCATTTGAAATAACGAAGTTAGGTTGTGTCTGGTACACCCTGTATATCCAGGCGATTTTAAACTACACCATCAAATTCTTAATTTAAATTAAGGGGGGTTTACATTTAACTTTTTTCGTAAAACACTTTATAACGCTCTCCCAGACGCTTGCCATGTGTTTCCGGACACCCTGTATATGCCATAATTGCTCGGTTTATCATTAGGAGAATACATAAATACCATAGTCCTAGCTGGAGGTTTTCGCCATATTGCTAGGGTGACGAGGTCGCCGAGATTTGAGCTCACTACGTCCGAACGAATCATGATCATTGACTCACTTAACCACTTATCCACTAAGGCAGGTTTTCTACGCCGTAACTCCTCGGGTTATAGCTTAGAAGAATTGAAACACATACGCCCAGCTGGAGGCTTTCGCCAAATTTCCATGGCGACGGTCCACCGAGATTTGTACCCACGACGTCCTCTCAAGATCACTGTCCCACTAATCCACTGGGCAGTTGGGTTATCTACGCTATAATTACCCGAGAAATGCATAGGCCTTACTGGGGGCTTTCACCGTATTGCCTTGGCGACAATTTGAGCCCACGACGCGACGCGACGTCCGTTCAAGATCGAAATCATTGATCACTGATCCACTAGGGCAACGCCAAAATTGCTCGGGTTATAATGTAGGAGAATAGATAAAACATAGGCCTAGCTGGAGGCTTTCGCCGTATTGCTACGCCGACGAGGTAGCCTATATTTGAGCTCACTACGTCCGTACTAATCATGATCATTGACCCACTTAACCACTTATCCACTAAGGCATGTTTGCTACGCCATAACTCCTCGGGTTATAGTTTAGAAGAATTGAAAAACACATACGCCAGCTGGAGGCTTTCGACGAATTGCCATGGCAATGGTATCGTCGGTATTGTACCCACGACGTCCTCACAAGATCATCGTCCCAATAATCACTAGGCAGTTGGGTTATCTACGAGTACGCTATAATTGCTCGGGTTATCATTTAGGAGAATACATAAATACATAGGCCTAGTGGAGGCTTTCGCCCTATTGCCGTGGCGACAATTTGAGCCCACGACGTCCGTACAAGACCGTGATGATCATGACCACTGATCCACTAGGGCAGTGTTTCTCAACCTTTTTGAAGCCTGCGCCCCCTGTAAACAAGCATTTAGCGACGCCGCCAAGGGGAGCTTGAAACGGGAGCCGGATTATAGGTTTTCCGACCAAAGTTCCAGAATATAGGTTTTTGGACCAAAGGGCCGGATGATAGGTTTTCGGACCAAAGGGCCGGATTATAGGTTTTCAGACCAAAGGGCCAGATTATGGGTTTTTCGGACCAAAGGGCCGGATTATAGGTTTTCGGACCAAAGGGCCGGTTATAGGTATTCCGACCAAAGTTCCAGAATATAGTTTTTTGGACCAAAGCAAAGGGCCGGATTATAGGTTTTCGGACCAAAGGGCCGGACTATAGGTTTCGGACTAAAGGGCTGGATTATAGGTTTTCCGACCAAAGTTCCAGAATAGGTTTCGGACAAAAGGACTCACCTAACGCCCTCAGCCACTTAGCCATTGCCCCCTATCACCCAAATTTGCATAACGCCCCCAGTAACTTCTCGGCACTAGGGCAACGGGGTATTACGCCACAATTGCTCGGGTTATATTTAGGAAAATAGATAAACACATAGGCCTAGCTGGAGGCTTCGCCATATTGCGATGGCGTCGTGAACCCTTCACGTCAGGCCAATATGACCACTGACCCATTGAGACAGTTGGGTTATCTTGTTTTTTTCTTGACACGTACGCATGTGTTGCGTTCTAATTATGATAAGATTATAAAGGAAATGAGAAGCAATCTTTTTAACGAAAAGTTAAAAAAACAAGTTCAGAATGTCTGATGAGACTTCATTTTCTGTTTTCTTCATTAAAACTCACACACAGTTTAAAACGTCTTCTTTCTGAGTGCGATCTTGAAGATGGGGGACCCTCAACTTTTAATTAAAACTCGGATCATCCTTATCGAATAATTTGATAAAATCACGAAGAAGAAAAAAAGAGGAGGAGAGAAAAGAGAAAGAAAAAGGGAACAAAATCTGTCGTCTGAATAAAAGTGACAAATAAAGAGATTGTAATAGAAGCTTTTAGGGTAAAAATGTCCGGGCGGGGTTTGTTAAATAAAGGACAGCAGGTGTTCGTCGAGCGATAGCGACTACGCATAAAACAGCAATAATCGTTGGGACAGAGGCACCACTCTTTCATTATATTCGAAAATCGACGGACAAACCCCAACCTCTTCTCAAATAGAACAAAAACCTCTTTTTTTGTTTAAGTAGGTCATTAGACACTTTTATCTAACAGTGAGCTTAAAATAAATCAACTTCGTGGGTGTGTGGTCGAGGTCTCTGACTCACGTATCCAGGGTTAAATTCAACAAAAACCTTTTTTTCTTGATTAAGTAGGCCGTTAGACCTACGAAACTAGGTATTGTTCTACCCTGTATATCTAAAGGTTCTCGTATATTTCTGAAGCTAAAAGACTTCCTTCAAGTCAAACTAAAAACGCTGATATCTCAGTAACGGATCAACCGATTCCTTAATTATGGAGGTATGATGGTTTTTAAGTGAGTTGCCTTGCAAATTTTTCGTTGTTAACAACGGTTTTCGGTTTTTCCCTTCTATCTCGGAAACCGTCGCTCAAAAACGAAAAAATATCCTAAGTAAAAGTTGTAGGTACTGAAATTTACTACATAAATATTTACTAGTTTTTTTCCGTCAGAGCAATACTTTAGGAGATATGGAAGTATTTAATTTGGTTGCTTTGCAAATTTTTCGTTGTTAACAACGGTTTTCGGATTTTCGCTTCTATCTCGGAAACCGTCGCTTAAAACGAAAAAACGTTCTAAGTAAAAGTCGTAGCTACGGAAATTTCCTACAAAAAAGACCTCATTGGTTTTTTTTGTCAGAGCAATACTTAAGGAGATATGAGGGTTCTTAAGTGAGTTGCTTTGCAAAGCAACGGTTTTCGGTTGTTGAGCAACGGTTTTCGGTTTTCCTTCTATCTCGGAAACCGTCGCTCAAAACGAAAAAATTTCTTAAGTAAAGTTGTAGGTACAAAAATTTCCTACAAAAATTTCCTTTTATTATTGCGTAAGAGCAATATTTAAGGAGTTATGAGGTTAAAACTAAAAAATCCTACAGAGCCTGTCTGAAAACTTAAAACCTTCATATCTCCTAAATATTGCTCTGACGGAAAAAAACAATAATATTTTATGTAGTACATTTCCGTAGCTACAACTTTTATTTAGAACATTTTTTCGTTTAAGCGACGGTTCCAAGATAGAGGGTAAAACCGAAAACCGTTGCTCACAACGAAATATGTACAAAGCAACCAACTTAAACCCTCATATCCCCTTAACACATTTTGGAAAGCTCTTTGAAAGGCGCTTGAAAAAGGTCTAAGTGTCTACCCTGTATATTTAACCGTTTTAGCTAGCCTTAATGATTTTCGGGGTATTAAGAGTCTGAAGCTCTCTGTTCATCGGCACTTGAGCGATTAAGGAATCATCATGATCATATTGATGATTGATGATAATATGATCTATTGATGATTTATGATTATATGATCATATTGATGATGATGATCATATCATATAAGGCGAGTGACCCATGGACCAAGATACCACAAGATTTACCAATTTTATATAAAAGGAAGGAAGAATAGTAAAAAAAGGATTTTCGTTTACCTCCGAGCTGTAATTCACCGGATGCTTGTGCGGTATCGCCTTCAGCCCTTCTCGCCACGCACTGATACATCCCTTGATCCTCCCTCGTTATTCCGTCCAGCACTAAAAGCTCCCCGTTACTCCTTCCCGGCAAAACTCTTCCGTTTTTATACCTAAAAATTAAAATGTGAGTATCATAGCTAAAGTTGTTTCTTTTTAACATTTTTAGTTCAAAATGACTGAGAAATAAAGGAGGAAAGGGTTCATAAAAACCCTTTTTTGACCCTGAATTCAAAATTTTTAGTTCCCTTTTTAGGGCGTATAAAACGTCGGGGAAATTAAGCGTAGGAGGTGAATTAATTATGTTTGTCTACCTTAACAAATGTATTGTGGGAAGTGAGCGGAAGGACGAGACCTTATAATTACATCCGGCCTCTGGACACCCTCTTAATTAAAACAGAGTAAACAATTATGTAAACCCGGTTATAAATTTAAGGAATACATATTAAATACCATGTGATGAGATGGGCGCCTGAGCCGTGGGAGACGGTACATCTGAATTCGTGGTCGCTCCCAGGCGGACGGTCGCTACTTGAGGTGTGATTTCGACGCTCATCTGCGTGAGGACGTTTAGACGGATTCGGCGGTCGACTCCCCGCTCGGGTTCGCCGCGGCGCATCGGTAAAGTCCGCTGTCTTCTCTGTCCTGCTTCGATTGCTAAGACAGACCTAGGACACGAGTTTTTTGGTCCGGCGATGACTGTACTGGCTCGTAGCTCCCGGCGACGTGGTACATCTGCAATACAGAAATTCGTGAGTTTATTTCGTCGAGGGGAAAAGTACTGGTTTGAAGAGCTTCCAACGAAAACTTTCCTGAGAAGTTTCCAACAGAAAGTAAAAATAGGAGGGAAAGTATGGGAAGAGGAAGTATATAGAAGGGAGAAGTTTATGGGAGGGGAAGTATAAAAGAGGGGAAGTATAAAGGAGGGAAAGAATAAAAAGGGGATTTTTTTTTTAATTTTCTAAGTTTTTTTTTTCGAAAAATTTTCCGGGTTTTTCCTTTTTTTTCGAAAAATTTTCCGGGTTTCATGTTTTGAAAAAATTTCAAGTTTTTTTTTCAAAATTTTCCGGTTTTCTTTTTTTTTTTCGAAAATTTTCCGGTTTTTCCATTAAATGGAAAATATTTTTTGCGTTTTTTGGTTTTAAAAAATTTTTAGTTTTTTTGTCCAAAATTTTCCGAGTTTTCCTTTGTTTCCGCTTATTATTTTGAAAAATTTTCTAAGTTCTTTTTTCGAAATTTTTTCCGGGTTTTCCTTTTTTTTCGAAAAATTTTCCGGTTTTCCATTAAATGGAACGGAAAACCATTAAAACGGAAAAAATTTTTTGCGTTTTTTTTTTTTTAAAATTTTCAAGTTTTTTTCCAAAAAATTTCCGAGTTTTCCTTTTTTGAGCTTTTTTTTTGAAAAATTTTCCAAGTTCTTTTTCGAAAATTTTTTTAAGTGTCAAGGTAGAAATAATGGGCTCTTTGGCCTAGGGATGTGCCTCTCGTAATGGGTAGAAGTATGAAATTTCTCCTACTTAAAAAAAATATAATTAAACAGTAGCAATTTTTTACACCAAAAATTCTTAAAAAATAGGAGTAATTGGTGAAATCGGATTAACGGTTCGGCCGCAGCGAATTTTTTAAAATTCAAACAGACATATCTCCGCCATTTTTTCGAAATTCAAAAATCGCCCTCATTACATTCTTCTTCACCGGCTAATGAAATTCGTGTGAAAATTTGGTGAAAATCGGATAATCGGACCAACAAATAACAATTCTCTTTGAAAAATAAACCCATTGTTGCCAACATCAAAAATTGATCAGGAAGATACAAAAAAAAATTCAAGATTTCTCAACTTGGGTCCTGTCACCGTAGGAAAAGCCGTAATAGAATATTAAAGGATCGAAAAAGTCGAATATTGAAAACACCCACGAAACGCGAAAAGGGTCGTCGAAAACACACTTTATTACCGCCTTCATAAAAGCCGCTTTCATCCCAGCCGCTTCTAATTAATATTGAAAATGGAAGCTTAAAGATTTGAAACTTCATTTTTGAACATATTGAAAACCTCCAGAGACCTTAATCACTGACCCACTAAAGAAAAAAAAAATATTTTATAGTTCTTTCGAGTTTTGAGACTTTTTACGATTTTCGCCATTAATACGCCGGGTGTATTTTTATTATTCAAAACATTCGTAGAAAGGCCCTCGGCCCGGAGGACTTAGAATTCACCGGCGAGCCTTACGGTAAAAGGCTAATAAAGAGAAAGAAACTTCCCTTGGCTTTTCTCCTAAACCCCCTTCCCTACGCCTTTAAAACCCCGAGGAAATTTAATTTGCCCACCCGACAGTAACAGTAATAGAAAAAAATAAGGAAAAACGAGTAAAGGAGGACATCGGTTGTAAATTACTCTCGTTTTAAATTGCGAGTTTCCCTTAAAAATTTAACACTTTCTTTCTCCGCCTCAAAATTAGTTATTAATTAGGAAAACTGGGGTTATTTTATCTCTCCCATTAGCGATATTTAATTATTCATTTCCGGATTTAAAATAATTTTCCCTTTTTACCACTTAATACGGCGCCTTTTTCTTTGAAGTTGTTTTCTAATTTCTTAAGAAAACTCTTGGTTTTTTACATTGTTTTCTTTTTGATATTATGGCTTTAGAAGACTATTTATAGAAGACTTAGAAGACTTTAGAAGACGCTTTAGAATTTATTTACTTAAATACAAAATTTTTTTTACATAATCCGAAACAAAGTTAGCATTGTTATGATAAAAACAAAACAAAAATTGATAAAACGAGTTTGTATTTAAATTTATGAGTGTTTGATAAAGCGAAAAGCGAAGAAGTTTTTCCTAACCAAAGTCATTTTTTTTTAAATGGGAGCAAAAAAATGTTGATGAAATTACGGTTTTAGCTTCGTTTGATTGTTAACTTCCTTAAAGAAGTTGATGTGATACCCTCCACTTCGGGTTTTTGGGGAGGGGTCTTCCAGACCCCGTAGGATAAATTCGAATATGGATCTACACCGATCTCAACTTGTATGTGGTGCCGGCCGGCAGTAGCATTTTTTTTCCGGAACACTTTACGGCCACAGTTTTCATCTCATTTTCTCCAAATTTTCACAAATTTTTAGCTGGTGAAGAAGAATGTAACGAGGGCGATTTTTGAATTTCGAAAAAATGGCGGAGATGTCTGTTTGAAATTTTAAAAACTGTGCTGCGGCCGAACAGTTGTCCGATTTTCACCAAATTTTCACCAATAATTACTCCTTATATTTTTAAAAATTTTTGTGTGAAAAAATTGCCACTTTATTATTATTATTTTTTTTAGTAGGGAAAAATTTCGTACTTCAATCCATTACGAGAGCACATCCCTAGGCCAAAGAGCCCATTTTTTCTGCCTTAAGACTTAAAAAAATTTTCGAAAAAAAGGAAAGGAAAACCCGGAAAATTTTTCGAAAAAAAAAAAAAAAAAAAAAGAAAATTTTTGAATAAAAATGAATACTTCTCCCTTCCTTATTCTTCCCCTCCTTTATACTTTCCCTCCCTTCGTTATACTTTCGTTCCATTATACTTCCCCTCCCATATACTTCCCCTCCCATATACTTCCCCACCCCCCTCCTTATTTACTTCTCTTTAACAAATTGAAGTTTGTTTTCTCTTTAAGAAAGTTTTCGTTGGAAGCTTCTTCAAACCAGTACTTTTTTCCATAACCAGAAAAAAATTCGCATTGTTATGATAAAAACAAAAAAATTGATAAAACGAGTTGTATATTAATTTATGAGTGTTTGATAAAGCGAAAAGCGAAGAAAGTTTTTCCTAACCAAAGTCATTTTTTTGTAAAATGGGAGCAAAAAAATTTTGATGAATTACGGTTTTTATCGCTTCGTTTTTCTTCTAGATTGCAGCAAAAACAAATAAAAAAATTTAGGGGCTCAGGGGATAGTGGACAGCTTCCAGCTTATGAGGAGGAAGAGTACAGAGGCTTTTGAAACCCCGTAGAAGCCATGCTACCTCCAAAAGTCGGTCTATGGAGCTCTCGATTCTATTAAAATTTTCCATAATAAGGAAAACAATAAACGAAAAATGAAGTGAAGCACTCATATAAGAGAAGCTCATTGTTTCTCGAGAGACAAATAATCGGATTTAGCCCTCTAATCGTCTTTGTTGCCTTTTAATTTGCTCTTGTTAGAAATCGTAATCTTTTTTTATTTTTTTTGGGGAGAAAAAATTGTTTTTCTTTCCGTATGGGGGGGGGGGGTTTTCTGTGAAGAGCCGAAAGCGGTGTAAACATTTCAAGAGTGGTTTTTGACTGTCGGGTTGAGGCTGTCAGCTGTCAAGCCCTCCGCGGCTGACACTCCGAGAATACAGAGAGGCCAACAACTTTTACACGGAAATTCCTAAGGGGGGGGGGGGGCTTATACCTAAAAGCTCTTTCTATTTTCGTCTTTCGAAATGCCGAAGAAAAAGGGCATCTAAGAACGGTCTCTAAAAGGAAATTTGGACGTAAATGACTCATTAATCAAAATCTCAAAGTTTGGAAAGTTTAAAAATTTAAGGGTCCTTGGCATTTTTCTTGAAGTTTGCTTCAATATGAAGTTTTGCTTCAATCATGAAAAAACCAACAGCTTCCTCGCAAAATTGGAGCAAAACTTCAAAGAAAACTTCCTTAAAGAGAAGTAACAATATAGGAGCGGGAAGTATATGGGAAGGAAAGTATAACGGAGGGGGATGTATAAGGGAGGGAAAGTATAAAGGAGGGGGAAGTATAATTCCAAGTTAGTTTTTTCGAAAAATTTTCTAAGTTTATTTTTGAAAAATTTTCCGAGTTTCAATTTTTTTCGATAAATTTTCCGATTATCTTTTTTTTTTCAAAGAATTTTCTAAGTTTTTTTTAATTTTCCGGGTTTTCTTTTGTAAATGAGCTCTTTTTTTTTGAAAAATTTTTTAGTTCTATTTCTTCGAAAATTTTTCAAGTTCTATTTTTTCGAAAATTAAAAAAAAAAAAAAAAAAAAAAAAAGAAAAAAGAGCAAAGTTAAAAAGAAAACCCGGAAAACTTTTCGAAAAAAAAAAACTTTCCCCTCCGTTATACTTCCCCTCTCTTATACTTCCCCTCCTTTATACTTCCCCCTCCTTTATAATTCCCCTCCCTTATACTTCCCCCTCCCTTATACTTCCCCCTCCTTATACTTCCCCCTCCTTTATACTTCGCCTCCCTAAAAGGGTATAACCCTTAAGTCACGAAAGAAACTTCCAGACTGAAGCGAACTCCGTTGGATCAACGAATCAAAAAGCAGGAGATAACCGAAAACTTCGACTCAAGCCGACTTTTACCGAATCGTTACACAGCCGAGAGTGACGCCTCAGTCTCATTCACACACAACAAAGCACTGGTTAGAAGCTTCCAACGAAAACCTCCTTAAAGAGAAGTAAAAATATGGGAGGGGAAGTATAACAGAGGGGGAAGTATAAGGAGGGAAGTATAAGGGAGGGGAAGTATAAGGGAGGGGAAATATAAGGGAGGGGTATAAAGGAGGGGAAAGTATAAGAGAGGGGAAGTATAAAGGAGGGGGAAGTATAAGAG
This sequence comes from Orius insidiosus, assembly GCA_014119065.1. Lineage (NCBI taxonomy): Eukaryota > Metazoa > Arthropoda > Insecta > Hemiptera > Anthocoridae > Orius > Orius insidiosus. The sequence continues at coordinate 44,750 of JACGAQ010001970.1, forward strand.
AGGGGAAGTATAACGGAGGGGGAAGTTCGTTTTTTTTTCGAAAAATTTTCCGGGTTTTCTTTTTTAACTTCGCGCTTTTTTTTAATTTTCGAAAAATAGAATTTAAAAAATTTAAAAAAAAAAAGAGGTGATTTACAAAAAAAAAACATGATGAACTCATTAAACAAAACCTTTTGTACAATTTATTTTTAAATTTTAACACTAATATATGAATCTTCTTTCAATAACTTGATTGACATTAATTTAAGAAAAATATTATACTCGTAAGTAAACAAACTCTGTCACAAACTTAAATTTTACTTCACATTTTAGCGAAAATAGAAAAACCAAAACTCTTTTAAAACTGTTTAACCAAACTGTACTCAAAACATCGGATATCACAGTGATATTCGGGGATAACACCAAGGTCTTGGAGCGTGATAAAAAATAGCGGGACGGAGTCAAAATAGCGTGTGATATCCCGGATAACACGTACTCAGACGGCACCTTTTCAATAATAGCGGGATGACGTCACATAACGTTACGTTATTTTTTATCACCATCTAATAGCACTAGCTCGGAATCGGGCCCATGATACGGACGGGCCTACCCTATAAGAACTGCTCGTTAACGCTCGCACATACTATTAACATGGTCACTTCATCTAAATGGCAAGCCTTTTTTCGCTGCGTAGATTCTTTGTCAATTAGAAGGGCCGTTCCCGGAGGTACTGCAATACCGGGTCAACCCGCGACAGAGGGGCAAGCTCCTAGCACTCCGTCATTTTACAAAAATAAGTTTAATCTACTGGACTCCCTATGGAAGTCGTACCAGAGATTAAGCTGATAAGAACAGATACTACACTTTGATCTTAGCCAAAAGGCCGAGAAGCGATAACTTGAAAATGTGAAAGTCCATTATTTATACCAAAACGAATTAACTTGAGACCGCGGAATCACGAAGACGTTTTTCATGCGAAACTTGTCATGTGTTCTTCTTTAAATTCACTTCTGTATTTATTCCATTTAAACTCGATGTTTTAAAATTATTTATTAAAACTACTTTTTAAAAATAAGTCTTAAATTCGACGAAAAACAGAAAAAAGCAAAATTTTACCGGGTCGGGCAGAGTAGACGTTCCCCGCAAGAGGGCGTAACTGGAGATGGGGGGCCCTTTCATCCCCTCTACCGCTTCAATTCGAACTTTGCTTGCTCGCCACCGTTTTCAAAGCTCAACTTGGTGTTCTTACGGATGGTTTACTACTTGTGGGACTGAAATATCGCTTTTTAACACTTTGGAAAGTGGCCAGGGCACTAGCGATTTTAATTTTTTGCAATATCAATAATAAGGTTGTGAACTGTAAAGTTAACAAAGTTTTCTACAAATCCAAGAATTTTTTTTTTTTGGTTCCTCCTCGGAGATTGATTCTTTAAAATATTTCTATATTGGTTTAGTAAAGCCTGTCAGTCATCCATAGAACCTGAAGGCTTAATTATATATGGTTCATCCATTCAGGTGAAAGAAGAGAGAACTAGAGAAAAAAAATAAGTTACATTAGTCTTACGTGGTAGGTGCCTCGCGGTGAATAGATAGAAATGTAGGAGGGAAAAAATCAAGAAAACTGAACCAATGATTGGTTCTATGGAAAATGCCGACGCGACGGAAAAGCTTCAACAAAAGCTTAGTACTTCATACTTATATAATAAACATTATTTTATTCAGGGGGATACCGGATAATGGAGGAAATGTCAAGACATTATAATAGAAAGACGTAAATCTTATCACTTCAGAAAACATAAAAGTTGAAACGTAGAAAGTTTCGTACTCACCAGAATCCTTAGAAGCGATGATAGAAGGGTCCAAGGTTAATAGAAATCAAAGACCTTGGGAAGGGCCTAGATCCCAGAAGCAGGAATGGAACAGGAATGAACTGTGGCAGAGCTGCCAGGGTTGATCGCCGCGCTTTCATATTTTTCCATTAGCAACAATTTAATTACAATTTTTTAAAAAAGAAAATTAAGAATTGTTTAATTACTTATCAAATTTCTTAATATTTGTTTCCAACTTCCTTTCTTTAAGTTTTGTCAAGGGGTCCCCCAAGTTTTTAAAATACTGATACATTATTAAATATTTCTTCATACTCTAAAGTTTTATCTCCTTCTAACAAAAGAGAATTGTACAATGTTCTTCTGGATGAGAACTTAAAGGATTCTTCATCTATTCAAGCTTTTGAGGGATTTTTTTGGTTAAACATGTCAAACGAATAAACATGTTTTTTATGTAACCTACCATTGGAAATATTATTTACATTAGAGTCGTAAACAATTTTTTTTTAAATTTTGGTTAATTGATAATAAAACGTACCAAAAGGGGTACTCGAGTTCTTCAAGAAATGGATCTTTGGGTAAACCCGGATGTGTACCGAAGTATACTTTCTTTAGATGTAAAAACCCTTTCGGAAATAGACCCTAAGTATTTCCGGCCGGTATTACCATGTCTCGTACGTATGAGTCTCATTTCACCGATCGACTCGACGAAAAAATGTTCAGAAAGCCGAAAAGAGATCCTTACAGTCCTTTCCGGAATCGAAATGGTCAATTCGATCGTCGCTCTTCTTTCCATCGACTTCCACGCTCTGGAAGTCGAAGTCAAAAAGGAGCAACAGCTAAGGCATGTCAATCAAACATTACTTTTTAAATTAACGAAATTTTATAGACAAAAAGGCGGAAGTGTTCATTCCGATGGTCTCCTCGTCCAATCAATTCAGAATGGGCTTGCCATGGAGTTTGAACGTTCTGACCCAACTCGAAGGCTACGATTGGTCCTTAGCGAAATACTTTATATAGCATCATTGGTATTGCATAAATGTTATAATTATTTTCATAAAATGGTGTTTTATAGGTCCAGGAAGAACAGCAACCACAAAGAAGCAACCTAGAAACATTCGTAAAACATTCCGATCTATTCGAAAATGCTGTTTACATTCCAGAAATCTGCGACGTTTTAAATATCGCTTTGGCCGAACTTCCTGCTCTTTTGTCCATCATGGATATCGCAGAAACACTTCTTCATATAAAACATGGCCCTGATATAATTTGTTGGCTTGTCGTCAATAATCCAGATAGCTTTTGGGAAGGTAAAATTATTGTAATTTTTGTTCGGCCGTTTCAAGTTTTTTCCCCCTAATTTACTCGATTAACCTTTTAAATTTTTTTTTAGTTTGCAAAGCTTTGGTGGCCAACTCGGATAAAGCCGAAGACGAAAACAACGGCGGAAAAATAAGGATTCAAACGTTGGTCAAATTGTGCGATTTGAATCCCTGTATGGCATTGGCTGTCAGAGCGAAATGTGTCGAATTAGGTAGAATGCCAGCGTTGACTATTTTACTCAGTCTGGACTATTCGTCAAAAGTCGCCAATTACAGCGTTGTAGACACAATATCGTTTATTTCTGGTCTTTTACTTGGAAATGATCAACAAGTCAGAAGTTGGTTTTCTAGCTTTATTAGAATGCGTCAAAAGGTAATAAAATATTATTTTATTTTGTTTTTTAAATTTTTCTTTAGAGGAGTAAAGAGAATCAAAGTAGCCTTCAGCTTCTGAGAGATGAACTTTTAGCATATTTAAAATTCATCGTTACTTATTCTGAAGACAAAATCTGAAGCTTATGTCGTTCAAGCTTCTTCTTTAATGCGACTCTATTGTG